>CACRXK020012807.1:3393-14682 GCA_902702795.2 Paramuricea clavata
GGGGAACAAGGGAACACTGTAAATTTTACAATGGGAACACGGGAACAAAGGAAAACAAAATTAGGGAACACGAAATATATTGGGGAACAGGGGAACAAAGCCCCTTTCCTAGAATATATACAAGTGGTACAATGGCCTAATGTATTGTAGATGTATTGTAGACGCAGCAATCACCAGAATCGAAGAGGTATATGACTTCGATTGTCAGTGCATACATAGAACAAGTCAAAGCCTTCCTTAGAACAAATGCCCAGAGCCAAGGTCCGCAAGGAAACGTTTCTTCAGTCGTTGTGGAAGACGAAACAAGAATCTTTGGGAGAAATGCGAGGTCTGCTTCAAAAGTATGATCCACAGCTTTTGAAGTTCTTCAAACTTAAAGCCGTTTGACGCTGGTAGTCGAGAATTGTTTCTCCGAGATAAGGGCAGGGCACTATGTGATATGACAATGCAGTTGCAGTTCGACTTTCACTTCAGTCGAGCAATGAAGGAGCACTTGAATACTTCAAGTCAAGTATTCAACTCTACCAAAGATGACCCCACCTTCAGCAGCACAGTTGACAAAGTCACAAGTGCAGCAAATGAGAGACTGGCGCATGAAGTATGGTCAAAGTGTCCCACAGAATACCGTGCGGAACATGAGCACTAAAGACAATCCGGGTACTCTACCGATAAATCTCTATGCCCTGGCACAGCCAGCTAGCGAGCCTTTGGAATTCTCGAAAATTGCAGAAAATGGTACCCAAACAGACGCACACCATGCCAACACGCACAACATTCTTCATTCCACTGGGGACGTTGTTTTTCTTGCCTGGTACGCCAATTGTGGGCGGATGATGATCTACCATCTACAAGAAAATGTTAGTGTTTCAACAAAGAAAGCAAGAGCCATAATTTTTGAAGGTGACCCTTTCAATCCACTTATATTTACAGAAGAAGGAGTTAACGTTGTCAAGGTCAATATGAAAGAAATACCTAGTTCTCAAGTGGAAACCGTTTGCAGGAGATAGCAACCTTGAACTGACAGAGAATGAGTTTCTAAGATAGCAGTCGAGAATGATTGAATGTGTTGATGCTGTGACGATTGAAGAGGCGAGAGAAATTAGAGAGCGCCAGGATATCGACCAAGAAAGTGCAACAGATACGAAGCCAAGACGTGCAAGAAAGACACCACATAGGCTACTGACAATTTTGTATATTATGATTAGTAAAGGTGATACTTTAGTACTTTAATCGTTGGAACAATTGAAGAAACTATAAATGCAATGCTGTTCATTAGATCTATTTTTTGTTATGTAATAGTAATACTGTCCATACTTCCACGAAGTCAAATAACTATTAAACATTATAGTCTTCTTCAGTATTGTATTTTTCAAATGAGCAACATCTGCAGGCTTGTGATTGTATTTTTCTGTTTAATTTTGTTAAAGTGAACGTATGTATTAATATAATGGATGATAGCGAGGATAAACTATCAAATTTTCTGAATAACGAAACAAAATTTAATTTATAAAGGGGAACAAGAGAGCATGGTTAAATTTTGGAAGGGAACAAGGGAACAAAGCGAAAATTTTGAAGGGAACACGGGAACAAGTACCCCCCCCCTGGGAGACCCTCAACATTAAACCAACATGGCAATTGGGGAAAGCGATTTTATGAGTCCGCACAATGGGTTTCCATTTAACCTGTGTTTATTGACGTTTAAGGCTATATAACTGCTCACGTGAAGAACGAATAATAAAATAAAAATCGGTAAAAAATTCACCAGGTCAAAATCTATAACATTAAACCATGACAGGTTAAACCTAACCTTGTTAACTTTTTAAAATCGCGCCCAACTTGGTATACCCATATTTCGACCTTGGCTGAAACTTGACCCATGCATTAATCTACCTGAGTGTATAACATTACCTCTTTTCCCTGTTAATTTACACCTTGCGATAGTGTAAATATACACTTATTCGGTGTAAAATATGCCAACGGCACTTGCGAAGTGTAAATTTACACTTTTCCTGGTGTATCATTACACCTATAGAACGCGTTAAAATGCACTGAGCTGAGGTGAAGTAGAAACTAATGTATTAACTATTATTGCAGTGTAAATTTACCCAATTTTTGTGCATGGGATAATACCATGATAGTGTATAAATATGCACCGGTGTGGCGTACAAATTATGAATGCTTACTTAGTGTAAATCTACACTGAACCTGGTGTAAGTAAGCATTCATATTTTTTACACCATACCGGGGTATATTTACGTACACTATCACGGTGTTATCTCATACACAAGAATTGGCTAAATTTACACCGTTTGAGGGTAAATTTACAACATAGTAGGTGTTAATACTTATGCTTCGGTTTCTACTTTACACCAGATCAGTGTATCTTAAAATGGTCTTAGAGTACGTAATTATGATTGCTTACTTAAATGCTTACTTGAATGCCTACTTAAATGACTCAATTCAACTGAATCAAAATATGTAATATAGACTATAGTTTAGTAAGTGATCAGTCATAAAGTATAGGGGGGGGGGGGAAGTGGGCTGGAGAAATCAAATTTTCAACTGTATATTTTTCCTTGCCCCACCCCTGGAATAAGGCTTAATTATCAATGGCCCACACTTAAAGTCATGCACAAAAATTAATGACCCACCCTTTGCTAAAAGACAACAAAAGGCGGGAAAGTCATGGATCACTTTCTATTGGTAATATTTTTTACACGTTTCAAATTCGGTTTTAAACATGATTTATTGCTTAGAAAACACCAAAACGTTACATACGACTCTTTTATAATAAAGTAAAGTCCAACCCTATACAGGGTGTAATCGTTAATTTAACCCTTATATTACAGATCACTTATTGCCAAACGTCCCTATCCCTGTCATTTAAGCTCCCTTCACAATTAGGATGCAATCAGCTACAGTCACATGATCACACTACGATAGATCCTACTCCACCCTTGCCATCACAATCATTTAAACTCACTGTACTATTGAGTAAGCTAGCTCTAAAAGGACCTGTCATTTGCTCTACTTAATTCATCATTAAGTCTGTTTTCTTTGACGTACCGAAGTGATTATTTTTAATAATCACCTTCAATATTAATTAGCTGAAAAGATGAAGGAAAACTCAGAAAATGGTTGTTCAAAGCAGACAAAACTTTGTTGGAAAACTTCCTTAATGATGAATTAAATATGATAAACACCTCGAAAGTCGGGATTTTATGTCAGATAATGTCAAGATAATGTCGTTATCTGACATAAGTCCCTCTTTCTCTGTGTTTATCCTATACTTATCTGAAAAGATAAACAATAAAATATGTGGTGTTGAAATGCCCCGCACCAACAAGACCTTTGGTAGGATAACTTGATTAATAACATGTCAGTAGTTATATCATTTTTCACTATCTTTCCACCTTTCATTTTTTTAATACTGGGTAATTGGTTATTTTCAATAACTTTGTAATAATTTTTTCTCTTGGTCTCACATTATTATGCGAACTCCTTCCTTCTCCTCTGCAAATTTTACCTACAATCCCCTTAAAAAAACCTGCTGAAGAAGACTGTTAGATTGAAACTCGTACATGGGTTGCCTTTCCTATTCATTTTCAATTCTCTCACCTTTTATATCATGTCCCACAAAATATTTAACCTTTTTTTAGTTCTTATAATCGTAGTTTCCATAGTTTACATTTATTGACATATATGTTCACCACAGGAGCCGGAGTATATAAAACCATTTTGAATACTGGTCCTTTAATTATTTCCTTCATTAAAACTTACTTACGAACAAGTTTAGTACACTGCGTTCATATATACATTAAAGTTCGTGTAATATGAAAAGTTTAGGTTGGTCATGCATTGTGTGAGTTTGAATAATCCTTAACAGTTAACCCATTGAGTTGAATTGCGCCCTGATGCACCCACTTTATTATTTTACTCTGTCTAATGCCAGATTATTTTACTCTGTCTAACGGCAGACTATTTCTCTCATCAAGGGGAAAGCGTTGTCGCTTATGGGTTAATTAACAGTGTAAATTGAAACATATTCACACATGACCCACCTCTAATGTAGTGCCCTAAACTCAGAGGAAGTCGCGGACAAGCAGGTAGCCTGATCACAGACCTACATTTCGCCCGCCCTAAAATTCGCGGGTCGACGAAGGGCGAAACGTAGGTCTGATGAAAATGTTGTCAAAAGTGCATGTAAGTCGACCGCCTGGCGGTCGACAAAGCTGATTGGCTAATTCACAGAGAAATGGGTTGTGATTGGTTGATCGCTGACATGAAAAGATTTGAAAAGATCAGAATATTTTCAACGGTAAATCAACGCATATAAATACGCATACAGTGTAATATTCTAAATATTTTGTAGTATTCTAAATAATTTCGAACAATGTAGGAACCGGCGACAAAATTGAAAAAATGAAAAAACGTGAAGCATTTATATCCTTAAAAGACCGCAAAGAAAATTTCAAAAACAATCCAAAATGCCGGCTAATTAATCCCGCTAAAAGCGAATCAGGAAAATTGAGCAAAATTATTTTAGATGAAATTAACTCCAATTTGAGACAAAAACTGAATTTGAACCAGTCGGACAAATACAAAACAAGTAATTGAATGGTTTGGAAATATAAAAGACAAAGAAAGACATAGTTTTATTTCGTTTGACATCGTTGATTTTTACCCATCCATTTCGGAAAAACTTTTGGACCAAGCATTATCTTGGGCTTCTAATTTAACTACCATTTCGGATAATGATATTTTTATTATAAAACAGGCCAGAAAATCTCTGCTTTTCAACACCGGAAAACCACGGACTAAAAAGATAGTGAAGGTTTGTTTGACGTTACCATGGGCAGCCATGATGGCGCCGAAATATGTGAATTAGTTGGCCTTTTCATCCTAAATCACCTAAGTAAGAAGTTTGGCAAAGAAAGCATCGGCCTATATAGAGACGACGGTTTGGCCCTTATAAAAAGTAAATCGGCACGTTTAGCAGACAAAACAAGAAAAGAACTCCACAAAATTTTCGAGCTGTTTGACCTAAAAATCACCGCCGAATCAAATTTACGCATAGTAAACTTTTTAGATGTAACTTTCGATCTTAACAACGGAAAATATAGGCCCTATAGGAAGCCCAATGACGATCCGCTATACATAAATAGGTACTCTAACCATCCACCTAGCATTATAAGGCAGCTTCCTACATCAGTTAACAAGCGCATCGCAATGCTTTCATCAGATGAGCAAACATTTATGGAATCTTCACCTGCATACCAAAACGCACTTGACCATAGCAACTTTAATCATGATCTTAACTACACTCAACACGCACCACAGCAAGCACGCAGAAATAGGCAACGTAATATCATTTGGTTCAACCCACCATTTAGCATGAATGTCAGCACTAATATAGGGCGTAATTTTCTTAACCTTATCGACAAGCACTTTCCTTCGCACCACAAGCTGCATAAGATCTTTAACAGAAATACAGTAAAAGTAAGTTATAGCTGCATGAGCAACGTTAAGTCTATAATCACTAAGCACAATGCACATATAGCTAGGAAGAACAAGGCACAGGGCAAGGGCACTGTCAATTGCAGTTGTTCGAAAAACGCAATATGCCCACTTCAGAAACAATGCATGACTAAGGACATAGTATACAAAGCAACCGTCACAACAAACAATCCTAACACGATCATGAATTATATTGGCATGACATCAACTACATTTAAAGAGCGTTTGGCTAACCATAACTATACTTTCGAGCATAAAGAGCACTCAAACAAAACTGAACTTTCGAAATATATTTGGACATTGAAAGATAGCAAGAAAGATTTTAATATCAATTGGCAAATTTTGAAACGCGCTATTTCGTATACGGGAGGATCAAAACGATGTAATTTATGTTTAGAGGAAAAATTTTGTATTTTGAAAGAAAACCAAAACTGTTTACTCAATAAAAGAATGGAAATTATATCTACGTGCAGACATAGGAAGAAATTTCGCGTAAACAACGCAAACAATACACTCCCACAATTCGATTAGGTATTTCCGCGTAAACAACGCAAACAATAGATGAATGCATGCTTTGTTTCACCCACACACACCCACGTTTCCGCAAAAACACATATAAGCAGCCCTATTTTCGAAACTTGTCATACCGCCTGATGATTCTTTACTGATGCGGAATTTTGAGGTAAGCGAAATTCTATATATATATATGTATATATATATGTAGGTGTTTTGATCTTCTTACGAGTATGAGCCGGGCAAGCAGAAGGTTCTAGAAATGCCAAGGTCGCTGGTTCGATTCCCGGCCGTGGCCAAGTAGAATTAATTTTCTGCTTGCCCGGCCCATACAGAGTGACAAAAATACACACAACCCACCGGGCACACGACGTTGTTTCAACGTTGAAATTTGGTAGAAAAAAGGTTGCGACGTCGACAACCTAATATCTACGTTGCTCTGACGTTGTTTTACAAACATTGGTTCAACAGCAGCCAACAGACGTTGAATTAACGTTCATTCTTGGTTAAATGTACGACGTCGATTTGTGATCCAATCTCAACGTTGTTTTAACGTGGATTTAACTTTGAATTATGGGTTGACGAGATTGGCAACCTAATTTCAACGTTGTTTCAACGTCGGAACAGTAACGTCGATCCAATTTGCATAGTCAACCCTTTTTCAACGTCTATCCAACGTCTAGAAGATCATTTCCAACGTTGATTCAACGTTGGATAAACGTCATTTTGCCCGCTGGGAAGTCCACATGTAAATAAGCACGCGAAAGACCAGCGTAAAAGCGATATTTTTTAAAATTATAGTGCAAACATAAAACTAGAATAAATTTTACTTATCTCAACTTATCAATTAAATTAAGTTCGACTTCCAATACCAATACCAATACCAATACCAATACCAATACCAATACCAATACCAATACCGATACCGATACCGATGTTTTCACTTCTGTTCTCATTTTGGTACCGGGAATTTTAAAGCGTTAAGTTATCACGACAGATAAAGTATAGAACACATTAATCGTCACCGAAATTGTGCGGTACGTATACTAAACGGCAGCTGAGCTAAAATTCCGACTAAAACATGATGAACGAACATATTATAGATAGGGGTATTGGGTCACCTGTGGGAAACAAGCCTGTTCGTGGGTGACCTGAGTATCGGGAAAAACAACGAACATGTGAGACTTGTAAGCGAGAGTTTTGTGTAAAAAGTGGGAGTTTTTGTGTTATAGCCGCGGTCAGCGGATAACACATTCATATACCTAAAAAATAGGATGTCAAGATGATGAATTTCGGAAATTGTCGTCTATGGCTTTTTATTGTACATGATGAATTTCGGAAATTGTCGTCAGGCCGAGCATTCAACGATTGTTTGTTTTGTATTCTACAGTACGCACTGTACTTTTACAGTACGATGCAAACGATCGATAATAATTCGAATAATTCAGGTAAGGTAGCTTTATTTCTTTCAGGTGTATACATGAAGGCATTTATATTTAGATCTGCTGTTTAGTGTTGACATAGAGGTTCTAAAACAATATGACTTCATGAATAGCATGTTTTATAAATCGTCCACGGCCACTGATCGTCTTTATATTAAAGTTTATATTTATAGCGAGATTTATAGTATACAAGCAGTCAAACTAAATACTTTTAGTTTATTTGTTTGTCTGGCGATGTGCCAAGGCGATGAGTTTATATATAGTGTTCATTCTAGATGTCAATTTGCTTTCAGCACGTTTTAAAAACAAACGCGTTCTAAAAATAAGTTTTACCAAATCTGGTCACACTGATTGTTGCACAGGCGGCCCAATCGAGTGTATCTTTAATAAAATTTGGTCCTTTAATAAAAATACAGCTAAATATGGTACATCAAAAGTGAAAACTAGACAAGATAACAATCATGACAGGAGAGCATTCGGTAAGTGGCTAGCTGATATAAACTGGAACAACTTGTACCGCGCTGAATCATGTGAACAAAAGTTAGATTTTTTTCAAACAGTTATAAAAACTGGTTTGGACTGTTTTTTCCCTAGTAAAATTGTAAAGTTGCACGATCATGATAAACCATGGGTTACAGTCGGATTTAAGAAAATTATAGAAAGTAGACAAAGAGCGTTTCGTCAGGGCAAAAGTCGTAGATTGAGAAATCTTGCCAATAGAGAAAGTAAGAGACTCAAGTCAACCTTCCTTAAGAAAAAGATAGATGAGTTAAAACTAAACCCCAATGCTAAAAAAATGGTGGCAATGTATAAAACAGCTTGCGGGTTTCGCCAAGAACAAAACATTCTCTAATTTCGTTGTAAACAACCAGGTTTTTGCTGGTAAAGAGTTAGCAGATAAAATCAATGATGTTTTTGTCTCATCTACCCAAGATATTCCTCCCTTGAATAAGTCTCCAGTTGATGACCTAATTGAAAGTGGCAGTACAAGTATCCTTCCACAGTTTATTATCAAAGAAAAAGATGTATACTGTAAATTGTCCGCCATCCCCGTTTCCAAATCACCTGGTCCTGACGGAACACCTAATTGGGTGCTTAAATCTTATGCATATGTTCTTTCTTCCTCTGTGGCATCGATTTTCAACGCTTCGATTCAAGAAGCAGTTGTACCCTCAATGTGGAAAAAGCGAATGTTATCCCTGTTCCAAAAAATTCAGTCCCTAAAGACATTTTTAAAGATTTGCGCCCTATCTCACTTACCACCACTTTATCCAAAATTTGCGAACGGTTTGTTACAGACTGGTTACTTAAGTCAATTGGTGCAAAGATTGATACGCGGCAGTTTGGCTCCGTTAAAAATTCCTCGGCTATTCATGCCCTACTGAGCCTGATCCATCACCTCCTGAGTGCTACAGATGCTTCAAGCAATGCGGTGAGAGTATTCTTGCTTGATTTTGAAAAAGCTTTTGATCGAATAGATCACAACATACTGGTGAATAAGCTACAACAAATGAGTGTTTCCCAAACCATTATAAATTGGATTAGAAGTTTTCTCTCTGATCGTAAACAACGAGTCAAGTTGGCTAACTGTCATTCGGACTGGCAAACGTTAAACGGTGGAGTGCCGCAAGGGTCGGTGTTAGGGCCGGCTTTGTTCCTTGTTATGATAAATGATCTTCTTATTGATTGGAGCGATAGATGGAAGTATGTTGATGACAGTACGTTTGCTGAACGAGTTACATCAACTGAGAGTAGTGAACTACAAGATCTAGTGAATGTTATCTATAATTGGTGTGAAGTTAATAATATGAAGCTCAACATCGGCAAATGTAAGGAAATGGTAATTGACTTTGCAAGAGAAAAACATGAGTTCTTACCGTTAACTATAAATAACGTTGGTATTGAGCGGGTAAAATCTGCCCGAATTCTTGGTCTCTCAATCCAAGATGATTTGAAATGGAACGAGCATGTGAACCATATTGTTAAAAAAAGCGGGAAAACGCCTTTATATGCTAAGGTTGTTAAAACGATCAAATGCCGACAATAGCATTCTAATTTTGGTATACTGCACCATTATCAGACCAGTACTCGAATATGCCTGCCAAGTTTGGCACTTCAATATTACAGAATACCTAAGTGAAGATATCGAAAAACTCCAGAAGCGGGCTCTGCGTATTGTCTTGCCATTCGCTACTTATAGAGAAGCTTGCAGTATTACTGGTATACCCTTACTGAAAGATCGGCGGCGATTATTATGCGAACGTTTTTTTGTTAAAAATGCACATGGAGACAAATTGGGTGACCTCTTACCGCCTAAACTTGAACATAACTATAATACACGTTATGGAAGCGATTATAATAACTATAGTTGTAAAACGGACAGATTTATGAAATCGTTTTTTCCACAGATGGTTTCACATATGAATAGACCATAATTTTAATATTTTTAAATTTGAACTCTATAACTTTTTCAACTGAAGTTATGAATAATTTTATGCATTTAGATATTCATATTGTAGTATAATGAGACTTTTTACTGATGTAATTTAACCTAAAGGTTACAAATCGGTATTTTATTAAATTAATTATTATAATATATATATATATATATATATATATATATATATATATATATATATATATATATATATATATATATATATATATATATATATATATATATATATATATATATATATATATATATATATATATATATACATATATGGATGTCTATTAGCGATAATGCATAGCCTGCGAATAGGCTTACTGGGAGAAAGGTGAGCCTGCACGGAACCATGCGTTTTATTCAATCATCCCCTTTTCGCATCTGCTAAACGCGAACCAATCAGCGTCGACTGCGATAAATAAACTGTCAAATTGACGCAAGGCGTGTACATTGTGCAACGAAGAAATACTGAATATTAAAATGTATACATAATGTATATATGAACAATAATACAAAGCATTAGCGGGCCGCACAAAATATTACTCGGAAAAATATAGAATTCTTCAAATGTTAAATAGATATCAATACACATACAAACATAAAGCCGAATAAAATACTACCATTGGCATTGAATCAATGTACAGTAATACTTGTACTATGGTGCGACTGAAAGAACAATGTTCTGAATATTTGAAGCTATTACTAAAATACGGTCAGATAGATTGGGATTTGGAATACCGAATACGTCTAAAATTTTACTAACTGTGGTCTAAATAAATGATAAATGAGCATGTATTTATTAATTTCTTCGAAATCACGAGTGTGCCAATAGTCGGGAAGCATAGTGGTGGAAGCCGTATCGACGACGAAATTGTCAGCAGTTTATACAGTAAATAGTACAGCGTTTAATGTACGATATATATTTATATCTAAATGACATGCCAGCGAGGATCAACAATATAATTATTCGTACATATTTGGGTATCTTTTGTATGCCTTTGCTTGCTGACTTGCTCACTAATGAGAATAATCCGTGAAGCCACGACGACCTCAAAATGTAGTACTATAGTCTGATGTCAATCCGAAGACGAAGTTCAGAATACTGTTATAGTTTCGTATCTTGGATTTAAGCGATAGATTCAAGTCATTTATGATAGACTTTTTTGCTGTGATGCTTTGTTATTGCTTTTGGTTTCCATTTCTAGTTTTATTTGTTCGATAGTCTTATAATATATAATATTAAAATGAATAAAGTTCAAATTCTTCAAAATGCTGTTGTTGACATTTGCTATTTTTAGTAATTTTGTCAACGAGTGTAAGCCAATCAGAAGCCTGCGTTTCTATATGAACGCCACTACCAAGAAAACC
>CACRXK020012808.1:0-14682 GCA_902702795.2 Paramuricea clavata
ATGGTTTCCGTGTTTGGATGGCCTGATCCAAACACACAGGAATGTTGCGAGAGTTAAGAAAAGCGAGCGAAATCACGAGCCGAAGGCAAGTGATTTTGGCCACTTTTCTTAACTCGAGCAACATTCCCAAGTGTTTGGATCAGGGCATCCAAACATTGAAACCATAAAGTAATTGTTTTATAAAATAACAACAACACGATAGTCTTCTGTGTTTGGATGGCTTGATCCAAAAACAGGTTTCGACCAATCAGAACACGCATTATATACATGTTATTTTACTAGAAATACATGCTTGCAGTAACCCTCGCCAATATTTTCCAAACATTCAATTAACATGAAGTATTCAGAAATGACCAACACTGAACGCAGGCTCGCGCTCAAGCAATATTCTTAAATTTTAATTTTTTTATATTTTTTGTACAAAAGTGCAAAATAGTAGAAAGATTCATACTTTTAACTATACAACAATAAATTTCCGAAATGTATACTGTAGGTATTTTATTTTGCATTTTGTGAGCTTTGATTTAATGTGAAACGCTTCGTAAAATGTTTTGAAATGTTCATTCAACTAAACTACATTTTGCCGATAAGCTGTTTTCACTCAGTAATAAAACATATTAATAAGTTATAAATTTAATACAAATAAAACAAATTGTTAGGTAATTTCAGTTCAGTCTTCAAATCAACTTGTTCACCTTTATATTCTAAGATTTTTTTCTCAAATTAAACAGTAATTTATGAATCTTAGAGCTTTGTTGAAAAGGAAAACAGTTCATGTTTTTAGGCAAAAAGTTAAAGCAACAAAATTCGTAAACATTAAATATTCAAAGAAAACTTGCCGTATATTTCACAATTTCCCATAGTAAATCAATTCTTCTCATTTCTTCAAACAAAATTGCTTCAAGCTTGTATATAAAACGATTTTCCAAATATATGCCTTTTAAAATTGAAATTTTGCTTATCCCACTCCTACAAGCAATCAGCCAATATTTTTGAGATCAGTTTAGATGACCACCCACTCAAGCTCGTTGGTCACGCCCACGATTATTGATGAACTTTGGACTTCGCTAATGCTTTCGTTTCCCCGGGTGTAAATAGCTGGGGGGAATTAGTACCCCGCACAGCGCTTTGCGCCGTCAGCTCGGGGATAATATGTTTTACATACCTCTCCAAGATGCTGCTGTAGTGCTAAGACCATCTTCCAGAAATTGATGAGAGCAGTGTAGGTATGAGGTATCCATCGGGTACTGCCCAATCTTGTAGGGATCCCTGAAGTGCGAAATGCTGCAGCACACTCTCTTAACATGCTCTGGTTCAACAAACTGTTGTGGTAAAACTTGTATAGGTTGTCAAGAAAAGCAAGCACTTTCAGTTTAGCTTTATTTTCTTGGATTACTTGCTTGAATGCAAGTTCCAGCCGATGTGCCATACATACAATGGACTGACGTCAGTAAAGGTTGTTTCCTTTGTAGTTTGGCACCAATACCACTATGGCAGCCCATGTTCACACTAGCCCTGTCTGCTCCAAATCCAACCAATTTCTGATACAGGTTTTCATCAGTGAGCCCTCCATACTCCTTTAGCGTTGTTTCCATCAAGTTGGTAACATTGTCAGCGTTAGCATAAGCTGTGTTCTTTAGAGCTAGAAACTAGTTCGATATCTTGCCATGATCACTGTAGCTGGCATACATGGCCTCAGCTTAGCATACTGATGAATCCGTACTGCCGTCGGTCACTATGCTGTATAATAGTGCTTTCTTAATGGCTTCAGCCAAAGCTAAGCATTCTGTTTCGGCGATGTACCCGACAAAAATTCTAGATGCGCTATCATTGCAATAGGTTTTGCAGAGTGATAGCCATGTGTTGCTTCGTGAAAATCGACGCTCCATATGTAGTCAGTGAAGGGCGACCCTTTTTCACAATAGAGTGCGATAGTCTAAATAGTTTTCTCATTTTATCAAAATCTTGTTGACTCATTGCTAACAAGGCTCATTCAGCAGAATTAGTCCCTGGTGTTCCTGTAAGGGCCTTTTGATGTTCTGCACAGCGTTTGTGACTCTTTAACATGGAAATTACCGCAACCACCCTTCACAAACTTGGATTCCTTGTTGCAAAGCGTCCCGCTGTTTAAACAAGAACTACAAAACATCTCATCATTCGTTAGGGTCATCCACAGGAAGGATTTTTCCCGGTTTTGGTTAAATTTTCTGCTGTGCTATGTTGATTTGTATCTGCATTTAATTTCATCACTTCTCTTATCACGTCTTGCTTGGACAATTACATTAGGCCATCTCACTTGCTCAGCGTCTTGCTCCTAGGCTTCTATGGTCTTGTGGGTCTGCTGCTGCATTTCAGCTGTTTGTAACTCGTCATTGATTTCGTTTGGCTGCTGTTCTGTATCTTGTGCGCCTTCATCACCATGCATCAGTTGTTGACATTGTTGTATTGGGGTTGAGTTGGTTGACGATGATAAAGAAGTACTCTCGTCACAAACTTGTGCACATGTTTCAGCAGCTGTTGTTGAAGTTGGTCGTCTCTCTTGATTGTCTTGCTGACTTCTAACTACATATCTCCACATTTTTGTAAAAACCTGTAAACTATGTTCAAGCGTATGCTTTTTTATCTTATGCTGGCGCCTAGCAGGGAAACACAAGTCAAATTTCATTATATTGCGATGGCGACAGGAAATCCTTGCAGGAAATCGTGCTTAATCGTTGGTTATCATCTTCTGAGCAATCATTGCCTAAAATAGAGAGGCAGAAATTAACTTTGTGCTCAGGTTTATTCTGCTTTCGCACGACAAACAATGAAAAATTATTCTGACGAACATTTCTGACGAACATATTCTGACGAACTTTGACAATATTTTGATATTTTTAGTATCCCAACGGGATACTAAGTCTGTGATATCTAGTATCCAAAATTGTATTTTATGGATATCAGAATACCACTAATCTTGAGCCCTGTGGTGCGTCAGTACTGTCTGGTTCTTGAAATGCATCGTACCATGGTTCATCGTCATCGTCTTGTTCTTCCATTTCTTTTTCAGCGTGAACCATTTCGTCTTGTATTCGGTCCAAATAATCCAACACCCATTCATTTTCTTCATTTGTCTCATTCTCACCGGCAGTTGGGAGTGGTTGATTTTGGCAACCATTTTCTAATTCAGTTTCGGCAGTTGTTTCAGAATTCACTGTGGGGATGTAGGGAACTGATAGGTCATTGCTTAGTAGTGCACTAAGTTCATCTTCACGTGGTTGGTCATAATGATCTAAAGATTCCTCATCCTCAAGAGTTGCATCAATGTCAACAGTGCTTTCAACCAGTTGGTGCTGTATTTCATAACAAGGAAAACCCACCAATTCTGATTCTACAACATCTCTCTGTACCAAAGTGAAATTTCTATCTCTAGTCGTAGCTGCTGCTGTCATGTCTTCTATAATTTCTACCTTTCTTTTCCTCTTTCTTTTTGTACATCAGACATTTTCCTGAATAATTTGACACTGTAATGTGCACAGATGCGATCTATTTTATCAGCTCCATGTGAGTTACTATACCTTTAGGGTATAGATGATTGAAAATTAAAAATAGATAAGATCAGCATCAAGTATATAGTTTGCTGTTGACAGGGTAAAAATGTCATTTTGCAATTAAAACCTAGTTTGCTGATTGGTGCATCAAATATTTCGGTTCTGGCGGTCAGAATCAAAATTTGTCAAGCCATTCGTATAGTAACAAGTAGAATTTATAGCTCGAAGACCCCAAAACCTCAAATTGGAATAGTTGCAGTACCCAGCCTTACAGCTCCTCCAGTCCCATGGCAAATTACCCTTCCTTCATAACTCTTACAACCCCACAGCAAGGCCAACAAGAATTTACTCTGAACAGCGATTCCACATTGATTACTACACCAGTTAACCGATTATCGTTGAGACAACTTCATTTTCAAGCTGATAAAACCGAATCCACACTAAGACTTCCTTCTGAAATTAATAACACTATCTGCCTATCCTACAAATGCAATCAATGGCATGCTGAACCGGATGACGACGCTCAACTTGAAGTTTCTGTCTCAAAATGTAGACTATGAAGAGCTAAAAGAAGAGAATTGAAAGGCTCAAAACAACAATTGATAAACTGCAATCGGAAAAAGCAAATTCCACAAGTAAGTATATACAACTATTTCAATTAAGGCTGTCCCCAAGCGAACCGGAAAAGATGAATACGAGCACGAAAGACTTGCTGGGAATCGCTAACAAATTAATGAATTTTTTAGCGATTCCCAGCAAGCTTTCGTGCTCGTATATGACTTTCCCGCTTTGCTCGGAGACAACCTTAATTGAAATAACTGTATATAATGCAAGCAATGCAATTTGGACTACTGATATCTCGGCAGACAGATAGAATTTTTGAATAATTATCTATAGGTGAAGACGTGGGATGATGCAAGACTTTTGGAAAGCGTAAAAATCACTTGCATGGATCACATGATCCTGCTCGGAAAACCATATGGTAATTGTTTTATAAAATAACTATAGTGAAACAATGGCATTTTGAGAATCCTGCGAACGTATTTTAGTTTCTTGTGCAGGATAACCTGATCCTGCACGGCTACGGCTATTGACCAATCAAATTGCATGTTTCACTGTAGTTATTATATATAATAATATAGTGTCACAATTTACATTCTAAACTCTCAATTGATTACATTTCATTGGGGCTATCATTTTAAAAGTGCATTTTAGTTGACACATTCTAATCAGTTTCTTTATAAGTTGAATTATGATAATTATGTGTTTAATAGTTCATT
The DNA here is from genome assembly GCA_902702795.2 of Paramuricea clavata. NCBI lineage: Eukaryota > Metazoa > Cnidaria > Anthozoa > Malacalcyonacea > Plexauridae > Paramuricea > Paramuricea clavata. The sequence goes on from CACRXK020012808.1 coordinate 4,811, forward strand.
AAATCGTCTGGTGTGACTGCATTCGTTATGTTTACATAGTAGATCTATATTGTTCTCAATGTTCTGAAGAAAAGTTTCAAAGCAGTCAAGTATTCCTGTGTTATTAGATCCTGGTGGTCAGTACCATGTCGAAATTATTATTGGTTGGGATTTTGGCTTTTTGTTTTTGAGACAGATTGCCTCAATGTTTTCTGGGATTAGAGATTTTCTTTTAGAAAATCGTATAAGATTATGTATGTAGATTGCCATTCCATTTTTGTTTCTATTGTGTTTGACAAGGTCATAGTCTTGACTTTCAACTTCCGAGCTTTTGATTGTATTGTCTAGCCTCATCTTATTAATGAATAATATATTGAAAGGTGTTTTGGTAATGAAAATTCAGAGTTCTTCGATATGGTTTACTAAACTAGCGATATTTACTTGTCATAGAGAAAAACCTTTCAGTTTCGGGAAAGGGTTAGCTTGGCTATGCGGTGATTCTGTATGCAACATTGATTTGGGGCAAGGGGGTTAAAAATATGAATTCTCAACAGTTTTGTCTAAGATTGTCTGTCCTTGAATGTGCCAATAGATACAAGTAAATAATTTATAAAATATTGAACAATCATAATGTGGACTGTCAAATATTATATACCTATCTGTACTCACTGGAGCAGACGATACATTGTTATTGCACGAATAAGGCTACCCGGTTTGAACATTCGGGGGAGGGGGGAGTTGAAGATGAAGGAAGTGAGGGAAAGGCCATAGGTTTGTGCATTGCCGAAATATACAAATTATATTTAAATTTTTATAGATTGAATTGGCATTTGTCAGGATGTAATTGAAATCGGGTTGGCATATGTGCATGGCAGGCAGAAAGGGGGGTATGGCCTCAGTGATGCTGGCTCGTATAGCATTAAAACATCCAGGAAATCTAAGTTGCTTACAAAACAGCGCGTAAAGACTGACCATCTTCATTTGCATATACATAAAATTTGTAAACATATTTTAGAATGGTTTTTACCAGGAAAATTGATCTGGAGACACATGCTTACATTAAATACAGCAGAAATACTCCTGTTGTGGAATTGATGAAAGAAACTAAAGTCTCTCGGGCACAAATTTACAAGATTAAGAAAGAGCTGCTTTGAACTAAGATAATTTCAAAGAAATTAAAAGGTCCTGGTGGTTGTCCTGAGAAACTTAGTGTACGTGACAAGAGAGCTTTACTGCGGAAAATTAAGGCCTTGAGGCGGGAAAATGGCAACTGGACAGTAAGAAGACTTATGGAAAGTGTTAATGTCCTTTATGTCTCAGTAAAGACAGTCACTCCATTTCTTCGTGCAAGTGGATACAAATACATGCAGGCACGCAAGAAAGGCCTTGTTAGTGTTAACGATAAATCTAAACGAGTAAAGTTTGCAAGGAAAATGATCAAAGAATACGATATAAATGTTTGGACTAAAGATGTTGCCTTTTATCTTGATGGTGTCAGCTTCACTTACAAGAAGAACCTGAAGGATCAAGCAGTAGCACCAACAGGAAGAGTGTGGAGAAAAGCGAATGAAGGTCTTATAGCAGGATGCACTGGATTGTCCACTGAAACCATGGTGAACGAAAGAGTTCATCTTTATATGGCTAAAGTTAAGCAAGCAATGATAACTGTACAGGACATATCGCATGTCAGTCTTACAAGTACCCCATGCACATCTTTTTACCATTTTATTATGAATAATTTATATGTTTACAAGCAGGCATCACAGGCAAAATGATTATGTTCATACTTAAGCTCTGCAACTGTCATATTTTTAAACATTTTTGAGCCTGATAAAAAGGCTTAATATTCACCCCATCAGTCTTCTTTAAAACCCAGTTTTTAACTATGCGTAAGTTGCTTTTGCTAATAGTAAATGTATTTTGTTCGAATTGTTTGTCCGAATTTTTGTGTTTTGGTCACATGCAATGCCACGTTTTTCGAGTGTCGGAAAGGTGGATTAAATTGTATGCTCGGTAAAAAAATACTCAAAACACAAGTGACAAATACTTGCTTTAGTAAAAATAATTGATGAAGGTCTGTGGCATGTTTTAAATAACTATTCTCAATTTGAAGGATTTTCATTTTTCGTATAATATATCATTTATAGACCCACTACTTGGCATTCAATATACCTGCAGAATTTTGCTGGTCTTCAATAAATCCTAATCCCAGACAGAACTTAAAAATATTGCATGGCACCATGGTAATAGGCTCTGAAAAGAATGAAATACTATAATACACCTCAATTATGTAATATAGTTCTAAGGGTGACTTTGTATGGAGGAAGTCCCATCTGGGTAACTGAACTAACTTGTTTTGGCTATGTCATTTGTCATGCATTTATATTGGAACCGCCCTGACACACTTAGGCAATATTTTGCTTTCTGTATTTGTTAAGTTTGGGACCTTGCCTAGGGCTGCATGTAGTTTCCCATATACATGGAAAAGCAAGCTCTCATCTCCATGTAAACACCATGTAACTAAATGTATGCCAGATCAAAAATGGAAATACAAATAGAACATAATCCTGTGTAAGGGAAATATGCTTGTAGAAATCAGCAATGAAACATTTACCATACTTCTTTCTTTTTCTTCCCCAGATATTCCACCTTCTTTCCATATATTTTGGATAGCTCCTTTAATACATTTGGTCGTTCAAAACCATTTACTCCTGGAAACTTTTCACAAAGTTTTTCCATTATATCATCTACCATGTTATTAGATTACGTCTTTTGCAAATCAAACATTCTAAGGCTGTCTTCATGTCAGCCTTAAATGTTTGGTAGAAAGGGTTTACTATAAAATAATTTAAACATGCAAATTTACATTAAAGTTTAGTCATTTTTCTTTTTGATATATGTGTAAAACACAGTAGAAACAAGCCACCCCTAAAACGTTAAAACCTGGTGAGAAATTACTATCATTATGAAAGATTGTTCAGGCAATCGCATTATTAAAAAATATAGTTTGTTTAAACTTGCCTTTCCTTTTGGTTCCTCCTGGAGTAAAAATTACTTTCCTCTGACTAATATCAGAGACAGGGATCATCTAATGCTTCAAAAGTTGATCACCGTTATGATGCATACTGATACTCAACGATAACGCAAAATTGTCCAAATATAATTTTTTACGATCAGCCAACCCTTTTTGGCTTTATTCTGGTCCTATATTTCCACTATTTAGGGGTTTTTTGCCGGACATTCCGCAAAATATTCTTGTATTCTAAACTGCATACAGGGACTTGTGTTCTCACATGGTGTGGTATCTTCGATGCTTTTGAACTAAATACACTTTCAGCCATGTTGACTTAGTTGACTGCAATGAATATTATTGCTTACCGATTTTTACACTAAGAGAAAATTATACTCACCCTCTACCCAGGGTGAATTGTCATGTCCACTGAGGTGAATGGTCCCCTCGTTTTTCTCCTTTCCTCATATTTTATCCCCCAAGATCCCCTTTTATCCCACAAATTTATGGCCCAATCCCCTTAATTTTATTACTACTTGGCCAAAACCACATTAAATATTATTAATTCGCTGTTTGCGAAAATATTGCTCGTTTTTGAAGTGGATTTTTCAAAAGTTTGCCATTTGGGATGCCACAAGAGTTGCCTGCGGAGGAGGCTAGGCAACTAAATCTGCAAATGGTAGTGGAGTTTAAAAATTCCACTTCATTTCCTGATCCAGACAAGTTGCATAAGTGCATACGGTCAACTGGCAACCGTACTGCAGTATTATTATCCAAGCTCAAGCAGTGGATAAGTGACAATAGAGAAGATGCAACCTTTAAGTAGTATTGCTCAGATTGGTCACTTTGTTTGGCCGAATGCAACAAATGTATTGTGATGCGATGAGAATGATTTTGCAGCCTCTTTTTGTCCGATCAAACAAAATGAACTATCACACAGAATCTATGCTACACATTGTGAACTTTCTTGCTATGTGTGGCCACTTCCTACAAGAAAGCTCCTGAGACAGAATTGTTCAATCAGTTTAAATGGGCATGTAGGCCATAATCTACAATCTTGGCCAAAAGTTCGTAGAACGACAAAACAAATTCGCAACTTTTTAATATACTTGGGTTTTAAAATCATATTGCACCTCCCCCCGCTCCCCCCATTCAATGTTGGTTTCCTGCAATTCAAGTACATGTAGAATTTTATCTGTACAATATGTCCGACCATAAAAGTAGACAAAACGGCAACATTGAATGGGGGGAGGCTTGAAAAATGCATCATCGTCCTACGCTTTATGACCAAGATTGTAGCTCTGGGGTTGAATCGTGTATAGTAAAGCCTATGAAAAACTGCTCAACATGTAAACATCTTATTGTTATTTTGTATATCATCTGCTATCTCATGACATGCCCACAAATCATTGTTTTAAAAGGTGTGTTAAATCCCATATACAACCCTCAAGAAGGTGACTCTGAGTGATAATATTGACTGCAGTGTGATCAGTACTCATCACACTCGGATTACCTAGTTATCACACTCTTTTTGTTCATTGTGTGTGTGTGTGTCACAAGATAAGACAGTGAGTGCAGTATGAGATTTACACGTGTGATTAATAACCACTCAAGCTGTGCTTCACTTGCAATGTTAAATCTCATATTGCATTAGTACCTTTTGATTAGGGACTGGTCATAAGTTAAAATGGGGGGTGGGCTGGGAAAAATAAGGGGGTGGGTCACTATTTTTGAGCATGGTTCAAGGGGTGGGTCATCAAAAGTTAAGTGCAATCATAAGGGTGGGTCATGTAAAATATGCAGAAATTTTTTCAAGGGCATGAGTGTACTAAAATTCATATTATAAAAATAGAAATAAAACATATCAGGATCCATGTGTAAAATTTATACCACAAACATTAACCTTAAAAGCTGCCACGTTAGTATTGGCTAACTAATTTTCTGATATTATTGCTAAACGTCACAAGCTTTGTGAAGGATGTTTATTATGTAACAAAATTAGTGTAATTTCTTAGAGAAAAATCACAATCATCGTTATAGGTTTGGTGTAAATATCGTATTGTTAGCTGTAAATGTCAAATTAAAGGTCTCTAATTATGAGAAAGATACTGCATAATGCAGTATGCATGGGAAGTTCCATGCAAAGAAAGACCTTTCTGTATTTAATTGCACCATTTGAATAGCTATTGAGTATTGTAACACAGAATTATTTGGCAACAATTTAAGGTACATGGGCTACAAATTTTCATGCAGCTATTAAGAAGTGGGCTACCAAAAGTGCAGACACCAACTATATGATTTTCCCAGCCCAGCCCCCTCCCCCTTTTACTTTATGATTGGTCCCTTAACAGTTACATAGTGCAACAATCATCTTGACAATGAAAGTTAATTGGGAGCTGAGAGTTTTCCTTTGTTTACTGCTCAGACATTTCATATTATTTACAGTTTATACAAATACTGAAAGGCATATTGTAATTCTACCTTAAAAGGGCATACAACAGTTCAGATGTTGCAAAGACTTATGGCAAACATTGACATGCTTTAATGATTTCATATTCTCATTTAATAATTTCATTTACCCCTGTCATCTGAAGCTAATTTACACAGTGGCTGTGCAAAAATAGCAAAACAATATTTGAAATTATTTTTAGAACAACATGAGACATTGTTCCAGTGGTCTACACTCTACAGTATCCGAATAGCAACATAACAATATTGAAAGTATTTACAAAAAATGTGATATGTAGTGTAGGCAATATTCCTCAGACAAAGTACAATATCCAAAGAAATAAAATTGAAATAGATTATGTTTGAAATTCACCATAATAAAAATGATGGCAGATGTTGATTTTTCCATTTTGCTTTGGGAACCTGAATTGGTTATATGAACTGTTTGAACTGTTTATTTTGTTAATGTCGATAAAGAGATCAATATAACATATACTTTACAAATTCTATGGTCTTTTCGGATATTTCCTTGAGATATGTTTTCTTCTTGCAAAGAATTATGGTAAAAGGACATGCCGCCATATTTTTTGTTACAGTCAATTTAAAAGACTCAGTTGAATAAAACTGAAATATTCCTGTTTGGTCTGGGAGCGTTCCTTTCATGATTTGTGAACGAAACGTCTATGTTCATGTTGAAACATGAGAATGAGGCTCCCAGATGAAAGAATGAGATATGCGAGGTAATTATCAAAAGGGTACTGTATATTTCGGGCATGTTTATACAGGATGCCTAAAAAGTGGAACTTCAACAGACTGTTGCTCCTTGAATATTGAGTTTAAGATTAGGAACAAAAATGGCTACATACATTAGTTTGAAAATTGTGATTAAAAATCAACTGTTTGGAATTCAGAATATCATCATTTTTCTTTTGACAAGCTGTATTCTTAATTAACCAATAGCAAAATGAGTAATTATGGATAAATTCCATATCATCATCACACAGGGATTGTGTTAAAATACTAAACTAGTTTATCTTGTCAAAATATTGCATGTTCCCAAGCAAACATCACACACGTTGCAACAAGAATCTTTATAGTCCTCAGAAAATTGTGTACCAATTGAAGCTCCTGCCTTTGGGTATAATGCAATATTTGATAACCTCATTCAATTTTCTTCTTTTCAAATCTTGGTGCTCGCTCTCTGGTAATGAGCAAATCATATGCATGTGTTGTGTACGTTGACAGACAGTCTACTCTTGTCTACGATGTCGACAGACAGTCTACTCTTGTCCAATCTCTGCCAGCACAGCCAAATTGTTGGGCATAACATTCCAGTGACTGGGGTAAACTCAAGTGGATGACAAAACAGACATCTGGTTTGTCAATTCCCATCCCAAATGCAATTGTTGGACACATAACACATAACCAGGGCTTTTGTGTCCAGCCAAGCTTGGAACTTTTCTTTTTTCTTGTATGTATCCCTTGCATTTGCAACAAATATGTCTGTTGTGTCACACCTTTGTTGACAGTAAACAATGCCACATTTGTGTTTGTGTTCATTCAAAATTTCATTTGCCACTTGATCTTTACCATCTCCTTTCTCCACTTTAACAAATTGGGAAATTTTTTTGTAATTGCATGCCTTTCTTACAATGATTGGGCTTGTAATTTGAAGAGATGAAATAATAACACCTTCAGTTCTGGCAGTACATGTAGCAGTTAATGCAATTATTGGACACTTTAATTGCGATACAACTCCAAGTTGAGCATATGCTCGTCTAAAGTCAAATTCACACATGTCGACACAGTGGCAGTGATTTATGCTAATAAGGATCTGTCGAGAATGAACAAGTTAAAACCTCGAAATATATGGAGCAGTGCAGGAGTATGTATATACGTTTTTATATTATATTATTTGAAATCCTTTTGTTTTTTCCACCTAATTCAAAATAAACTTAGTATTAATAAACAACAGTAAACAAAGGGGAATTTCGTTCTCGACCAATCAGGGCATCTCTTTACATTTTTGCTCTAAGCCAATCAGAAAGAGTAATTGATTACTACTTCTGGTAAAAACATAAATTTCAACAGAAACTTTCAACAGGGGGAATCAGGATTTTTAACTCTTTGAACTGAATTTAGAGAATATTTCTATAATTTTTTATATGTTTCATGTTTAAAATATTCTGTGAAGTCCTGTGTCTAATATTTCACTAGGTTACAGAATTGTCAGCTGCTTTTATAGTAAATAGATTTTTCTAGATGTGATGCAGTTAAAATCTCTTGATTATTTATATTTTCATGTAGTCAAAAACTATTTACTAATTAAAGCTGCAGCTTCTTGGTTTAGTGTTAGTACTTAACTTACATTTTGTGGTTAGGAGATCTTTGGACTGATGTGAATCCCATTGGACTGATGTGAATCCCTTGTTTGCAAACAAGTTTGGCAATGTCCACTTTGTCATCTCCTTGCTCTGACCTCAAATCTTTGGCATACAGCCTGGCCAGGATTACTGTGCAGCACTCCAAACCTTATTGTAAGAAACTCAGCAGCCTTAATGTTCAATTTATCAATTGTTTTTCTACTAAAATTTAAACTTTTTCTCGATGGTACAAACATGGATTTAAATTATTGCATTTCATGCTTACATGCATCAATTTCCTTTGCCTTTAGCCTTATTTGGTCAGCATTGTCAGTGGCATTAGTTCTTGCTTGTAGTATCTGTGAGAATGTTGTGCCACTGATTGGTCCCTTATCTTTCATTTAATTCATAAGAATGTGTGGTAAAGAACTTCCACTCAATCTTTACACAGCTTTATTCCTCCCTGTTTGGAAACAAAGCAAAGTTAGCCAAGAAGCCACAGCCATGGAGAGTGAGTGTCCTTATAACTTGAAGTGCTATATGGTGGTTGGACACTTGTTCGAGACAGCATTCTTTCAGTATTTTGTCACAGTAAATATATTGCGTTTCTTGCCCTTGTCAACCTTGTTGATAATTATGTGCCATTGGTCTTACAATTTCCAATCACATGACTATATTGCTGTGGCAATAAGTTCCTATATCGCTTGTGGCAATAAGTTCCAGCAACAACTGCTTTTCCAGCCACAATCCGTACACTTCCACTTTGGGACAGTGCTCATACGCATCATCTGTCAAGTGTTTTCCGCAAGTTTCTAGCCATATCATCTGATCAAACAATTTTTGCACTTTTGGACAACCGAAGCATTCTAGATTTACGGATGGGAATGTTGAGGTCTGCCGACAGGTTTTTTTTGTAATTCCCGCCCTTATATGCAATGAGAGAGTTTTTGCACATACTATCATAGAGGCTTGTGATTGTTTCTTCTAGGGGTGATAGCAGGATGGCATCGATTCCAACTGGCACACCAAACGGGAGTTTGTGGATGTGGGTTTGGACAGATTTGCACATATTTTGGTGTCATGCCATCGCAGACCAATGTCGAAAAAGAAAGACTGCTGTAGCATCTCCAACTTTTTAGTAAGCCCAGTTCTTTTCAGAGAAATTTTATTTTCCATTTACAGAAAATCGATCCATATCGATAATTGCTGTGATAAGGCAGTAAGACATTTTGAAATGTTGACCACATACTTTCCGATCTGCTTTAATATAATTTTAATAGCACTGTCGCGTGTCACATGACATTTGTTGCATGGCATTTGTTCTGTGACATTTGTCGCATAGTGTTTGTTCCATAACATTTGTTGCATAACACATATGATCTGACGGGTCACGCTTGACAAAAATGCATGCCAACACGCCAATATGCAATATGTACGTGCCAGCGGTTATTCAAATGAAAGTATCCAAAATCGTATAGTTACATGAAGTGTATAGCCACTTTTTTCAAAATGGCGGGGCAAACAAAATTCACCAGGGACGATGTAATTGACCAGGTTTTGAACGAAGGTCGTCCAAATAAGCGGAAACATGAGGACAGGCATAAGGTGAAGAGGGCCTTAGTGGGTTTGGCCATTGAATCGGAGCTGGACTCCGATTTATTTGTATCAGCTGGCCTGAATGCGTTCATGCCACTCTATGCCATATGCAAGAGTCAACATTGCACTGCCAATATTTTGGCAAGATAGAATGTGAGCACCCCCGTGATCTTCCAAAGTGAAGCAAGGTTATGGCTTACGGGTATTAATCAGCGTCTGGGTGGGAGACGGAGGATAAGAAATCCCTTCATTGGCGAGATTTCTCAAGATATACCCTTCGAGTTGTTTTCTGTAGTAGTCAAATTGTCCACATATTGTGAGCCTTTTTGCTACTACAGTACTACAGTAATAACAAGAAGGGGGAAGTTATCTCTTTTTCACGTTGCTACAATTGGTGGTGGAGTTACTTTCATTGCTATCAGGCTATACAGAAGAAGTAGTCAAGTATTTTAAAAGGAATCTTACAGCCGGGTCTC
>CACRXK020012809.1:0-14681 GCA_902702795.2 Paramuricea clavata
TATTCGACGTTCAAAACGTCAAGCTGAACGATAAACAAAACGGTCAGAGGTTAAACGTTAACGAAATAAACGTCAATCTTTAACCCTCTATTATCAATCTTAACTTTTGTAACAATTGTGGAAATGCGGAGCAGTTGGGTATCGCTACGCAAAATACGTGCTGTCGTCATCGTTAATGGTTTGTTCAGGCGATGTTCGTGTTGACACAAACGTTGCGTACCCAAGTTCTCTGCTTACCTCTGGTGGAACCAACTCATGAGATGCTTGTGCATAAAATGTCAACATCTTCGTCACCTCTGCAAGAAATATCAACTCGGGAAGAATTATACGACTTAATAACCCGACTATTATATGTTTTATCGCCATGCAATCGTACAAAGAACTTATTAATAACATCAACAACATCAACAACAACAACAACAACAACAACAACAACAACAACAACAACAACAACGACAACGACAACGACAACGACAACAACAACAACAGCAGCAACAGCAGCAGCAACAGCAACAACAGCAGCAGCAACAGCAGCAACCACAACAACAACAACAACAACAACAACAACAACAACAACAACAACAACAACAACAACAACAACTACACTAACAACAACAACGACAACAACAACAACATAAACAACAACAACATAAACAACAACAACATAAACAACAACAAACAACAACAACAACAAACAACAACAACATAAACAACAACAACAACAACAACAACAACAACAACAACAACAACAACAACAACAACAACAACAACAACAACAACAACAACAACAACAACAACAACAACAACAACAACCAAACAAATTTAATTATTATATATCAATAGTCAAAGTCCCATTTTTCTAGTGTTTTATTGGTTGAGAGCATATCACGTGACAGTGACGAAATTAGGCTGTCTCCCTCGCAACAGCGCGAAAGGGAGATAATACGTTATCGACCGGCGAATAACAAAAAAAAATTACGTGCGTCATCACGTGAAGATGCGACCTTCGGACATGCCTAGTACGTACGCTAAATAAATTTTGGGTTTTTTTGGGATTTGTGAGATATATATACATGTATATTCTAGGAAATATATTAAAGCTCAAATATGCGGAAATAATTAAATGGTTTCAGAAATATATCACAAAAATGAAACGTATAACAAAATAAATGAAGATTAAACGTCGATTTTAGCAAATAAAGTGGTTGGGTCGCATGCAGACAAAATTGAGAATGCTAAATATATAACCGTGGTCAAACGTACGTAGTCAAAAGATTGGAAATAGTATTGTCTTCACGAAGTTCTAGCAAAACGTTTAAAGAAAATTACGAGTGTTTTAAACTCACTGCACTGTACTCAGTCGTTTTGCCACAAGAAAAAGCGGTGAAATATAAGAAATTAAATAGAACCTGCGTTAATCTCATGGCTATATTTCTCGGTATTATCCACGGTTGTTGGTATATCTTGTACAATGTTTTTATCCTTTTCAGGCATTGGAACTCGGCCATGATGAGTTGAGTTATATGTGGAAATTGGTTATGGTTGCAGTTGGGATATACATATTCTTTCTTTTGGAAAGTGTTATGAAAATGTACCTCCATTTCAAAACCCTCAACGTAAGTTTTTTAATATGTTCAATGTTGCTTTGGAAAATTATCTGTAAACAGGGCCTTTTCTAGACGCGATAATTGGGGATGTGTGTGTAAATTTTTTATATATTCATGTTCACATGCCGTAAAAACAATCGAAAGAAATCCGTGGGGCAGAACACGAATATATGAATATACACCCCCCTCCCCAATTATCGCGCTAGGAATTAACGGCCCTCTCTGTAAAGTATAATTATGTCGTTTTGGATTTTACATATACAGCTATTTCAATTTAGGTTGTCCACGAGCAAAGCTTTGAAAATTCATTAATTTGTTAACAATTCGCAGCGGCCTATCGCGCTCGTATTCGACTTTTCCGCTTTGCTCGTAAGTGTTGATGTTTTAGCCATCTCAGAACATTGGTTATACGCCGATGAGCTTACTATATTAGACAATTTACATAACGATTTTTTGTATTATGCAAAGACAAGCGAACAAAATAATATGAACACAAGATGGAAGCGAGGTCAGGGGGGCGTCGCGATTGTTTGGAAAAAACATCTCAAGGCACAACGATTATTACTCGGAAATGATAGGATCGTAGCAATTAAATTTCGAATGAATAATCAGAATTATGTTTTCTGTAGTATCTATTTTCCATCAACGAACAGTAACTTGGCTGATTTTATCGACACTCTAACTTGCCTTAATACAGTGTGCACTCAATTAAGTTACAGAGAAGAGCAAATCATTATTGCAGGCGATTTTAACGTACATGTATCGGATCCACGTTCAGGTCAACGTGAAAATAATAGAGGAAAACTACTCCTTGAAATGTTTGCTGAATTTGACATGTTTCCAGTTAACGTGGATATGCCCTGTATGGGTCCGCTATTCACGTATTACTCAAGTTGTGGTAACAGTGTTGTTGATTACATTTTTGCGAGTAAGAACATCGAAAGAATTGTAAAGTGTGTTAAAGTTGGCGACGAACATCCGTGCAATTTATCTTATCATTTGCCGTTGATTGCTGGCATTGAAATTTCTGCTGGTATAAACTGCCATGAATCATCTAATAATTTAGAAAATGAGTATGAACGAATCGCGTGGAGGAAATGTGCTTCGGAACAAGTACTAGAATATCAAAGGAGATTAAATGATACAATCATAACAATGGATGATACCTTATACACCAGTGATGACGTTGAGAACTATTATCGTTTGATCTGTCGCAGCATAAAAAGCAGCGACAAATGTCTACCTCGTGCGAAGTATAAGAAGTCCATCAAGCCCTACTGGAATAATGAACTCAAGCGATTAAAGACAGCTTCTATGGAGCTTCATAAGAAATGGACCTCAGAAGGACGTCCAAGAGGAGAACAGTATGAAAGTTTTCGGTTATACAAAGATGCAAAGCGTCTGTTCAAGAAGGAACAACGTAAAATGGTACGAAAAACAGAGGAGAATGATTTCAAAGAGCTTAGTGAGGCTTCCGAGATCGATCACATCAGGTTTTGGAAATATGTAAACCGACGTAGAAAGAAGAAAAGATCAACTAATGTGCTCACAACGAATGATGGAAGAACTATCTTAAATCCAGAAGAAATAGCAGATGTGTGGGCTAATTACTATGAAAAACTTTTAACTCCTGAGGAAAATACAAATTTTGATGATGACTTCAGGGAGTATATCGATATTGAGGTTAGTGACATAACAAAAAACTCCTTAGCTGAATTTGATGATATCTTTCAGGATCCCATAACTTTAAAAGAGATCGAGGATGTGCTAACAGAATTACCAAATAATAAAGCTCCCGCGGGTGATGATGGCATAACGTATGAACATATTAAGTACTCTGGGGACATTCTGGCTGCCAAGCTGTTAATACTTTATAATAAGATCATTGAATTGGAGTACATCCCAAGACAATTTAAGTTAGGAATCAAAATTCCAATTCCAAAGGGAGGGAAGAGCTGTGCATCAAAATTCGATGATCACAGAGGAATTACTCTTCTTTGTACTTTTAACAAAATTTTCGAACGTTTAGTACTCAACAGGCTTCAAAATAAAATAAGATGTCGACCCCACCTGCTTCAAGGGGCCTACCAAGCTGAGCGTGACGCCTTGACGACTTCATTTGTTATTGACGAGTCAACTAAGCATTGTTGCGAGGAAAACGATAAAGTATTTGCCTGCTATGTTGATGTCTCAAAGGCATTTGATAAAGTATGGATAAATGGTATGTTGTTTAAATTATATCACAACGTAAATATTAGAGGAAAGTGCTGGAGGCTAATAAAAGGTTGGTACTCAGACATGGAGGAATATGTCTTTTATAATGGTAAACGTTCCAGACAGTATGATATCTTACAGGGGGTTCGACAAGGTGGGGTATTATCGCCATGGCTATTTCTTCTCTTCATTGATGACATGATAAGCGAGCTGGAAAAGCTATCCACTGGTATAGTTATTCAAAATTTGTTTGTTGGATCACCAATGTTTGCTGACGATCTTACGCTAATGTCAAGATTAAAACGAGGTCTTGATAACATGCTTGTACAAGTTCATAACTATAGCCTAAAATGGAGACTTAGCGAAAAACGAGATAACATATCGGCAGTTACGAACAGAAGATGGCTTATAGGAGGTAAAGAAATCATGGAGAAAAGTATCTGGCATAATCTTGGAAAAGATTGGCACACCGACGTTTCCAGCCTTATTCCAATACTAGAGGCTGCGAAGAAAGGTCAGGCTATCGGCATTGGCTTAGCAAATCTGGGATGTAGATTTAACGGGATGAATCCATTGGTGGCGACTAAGCTGTGGGCACGGATTGCTCTGCCGAAAATGTTGTACGGTGCTGAGTTGTGGACACTTAATCGAGAAAAACTATCAAAATTGGAAAAGGTACAGAATATATTTTTAAGAGTATGTCTGGGTTTACTTAGTGGTACCTCGGGTTCAGCTGCACGTGGACTTCTTGGTCTCTGGACGGTCGGAGCAGAAATAGACAAACGAAAGCTTCTGTTTCTCAGACGACTAATATGTGCAAGTGAGGACTGTGTACATCGCAGGGTATTCATGATACGACTTAATAGATGGAGATGGAATCCGAACAAAATCACTGGTTTTGTACCAGATTTAGTTAGAATCTTACAGAAGTATTGCTTGTGGGAGTATATGGACAATTTTCTGCAGTCTGGAAATTTTCCCAGCAAATCTGAATGGAAGAAAACAGTAATTGAGAATATTAATCATGCGGAGATTGAGTTTTGGAAGATCAAAACGCAACGTTATAAACAATTAGGATTATACAGCCAAGTCGTAAAAGAACCAATGCGTAACATGTGGCTGCAGTTTGCTCTCGAAAGCAGCGAGATGGCCAACCAAGTGGCAATTATTGTTAAAGTTCTTTGTGGGTCATTCTATGTGAATGGTGTGCGATTTGCTGGAGAAAAAACACAATTTCATTGTATGTCTTGTGGTAACTACTACACAAATCCTGTAAAACATGCTATGTTGCATTGTTGTGAAACACAATTAGCAAGAACAAAATTATGGGAACGTATCACAGATTTCTTTCCAGTGGAATTCGTAGCAAACATTAATTCGTTAGATGAGGACAATTTGATGCAGACGATCTTTGGAAACATGCAATTCATGGAGGGACATAATAATAACCAAGTACAAAATTTTTATATTATAGTTGCTGAGTCTATTTCAAAGATAATAACAATATCCAGTTACATTGACATTTATTTGGATTCAGAAACTATTTACTAGTTTGTGTGTTGTTTGTCTTTTTTAAACTAATTTTAATTAATTATTTATAATTGTAAATATTCGTATCTTCAAATATGGAGGCATTAAAGAATTATACTTACTTACTTACTTACTTACTTACTTACTTACTTACTTACTTACTTACTTACTTGCTTGCTTGCTTGCTTGCTTGCTTGCTTGCTTGCTTGCTTGCTTGCTTGCTTGTTTGTTTGTTTGTTTGCTTGCTTGCTTGCTTGCTTGCTTGCTTGCTTGTAGTACGATTTGCAATAGTACGATTTGCAGACACGCATGTTTCGGCATCCCACCACTCATCAGTGCGTAGACATCTTATTGATGTAATGGTCTTGTTAGGGACAGACCATTAGAAAAGTGATGGGGGGGGGATTTTCTAAGAGGCAATATTTTTTTGTATACCTATAGAAATATTTTTTTCTCACTTGATGGCTGGAAATATTTTTTAAGTGAATTTTATAGGCTTATCTTCCAAGCAAGGAATTTTTTTTGTCCTATGCCTGGGAAGATTTTTCCCCCTATTTTTTTCTGGGAATATTTTTTTTTTGGTTTTGCCCCCCCCCCCCTCCCCATCACTTTTCTAATGGTCCGTCCCTTAATTAACTGATGTTAACTGATTCTATTGTGACGTTTCTTTTAATGACGTTTCCATTGTTAATCATTCTATGATTACGTCATTGTCAGCTCCTTTAACTGCCCACCGTATTGGTGTGTGTGTGCGTGTGTGGTGTGGGGGAGGGGGTCTACTGACGTCCATGATGAAGACTATGGGCTTAGCAGCAACCTCACTCATTGAATTGTTCGATCTTAACAATGCGATGTGCAGAAATCAGAATATAACTGGTACAATTATAATGCATGTGATATGTGCTATCTAAATCGTAGTGAAAATCCGCCTCCACTGATGCACTCTCATTGCTATTTTACCTATATTGATAGTCCGATCCAAATGCGAATGAAATAAAAGTGAATTCTTATACAAATGATTCAGCTCATGGGCATAGTCACCATTTACCAACTGAATCTGGTGGACTGTCGCACGTCCCAGAAACGTTTCCTGAAATGACAGACGAAAAGAAACTAAATGTGCCGCAGAATAAAAAGATCGCTACAGTGGCATGGATGATCGTGATAGGCGATGGACTCCACAACTTTATCGATGGTTTAGCCATCGGTGCATCTTGCAGTACTTCCGTCTTATCTGGTCTGAGTACATCACTTGCTATTTGTTGTGAAGAATTGCCTCATGAACTGGGTAGGTTTTTTTAGGTTATATGTTTAAAAAGAGCGTTTTGACAGGATTACCATTGGGGATAGATTGTATGCATAATTTAAGTATTGCGCAGAATTTCCAATGTAGAATGATCAACATTTTTTCGCTGTATTATCTATTCGTTAAGTAATGCTGATTGTTTACAAGAGCGGTCGAGCATTGAATAAAAATTCAGAGTTGGAATAATTGTCAACTACATGCATGCTCATTATCATGATCTGTTATGCTCGAGCTCAGTTGTTTTACAACCTTAAAACTACATCTTACGCTCTGCGCAACATCAACGACTATTAAGGCTTATAAGAAGACCAAATGCCCTACATTTTCTGGCTTTCGATCTTCAAATCTTAATCAACTTTGTTCACTTTAAAAGTCGCCGATTATAAAGTGGTTACATCCACTTTATGGTTACATCCACTCTACATATTGCGTTTATGCAAGCTGAAAACAACAGGATCCAATCGCTCTTTAATAATTTGAGGTGATAGTCCATTATATATAGTCCCTACATGTTTTTATTTCAGATACAGTTGGTACTTTTTATAAAACGTTTCCAACCACTTAAGTTATGTTTGTAACATCCCTGATATGACCACGAATTCTACGGATATAATGGTTATGTCTGGTAGAAGATTGTTTGGTGACTGCCTCGGAATATCGATAATTGGGGGGGGGGGGAAATATTCATAGATATTATTAAAAAACAATCGATTTCAAAAGAAATTAATTGAATGGGCAGAACAAGAATATATGAATATCTGCCCCACCCCAATTTCCCTCCTGTGAGTCTTTATTCCTACAATATGGGGGCGGCACTTAAAAAATATTTCCAGCCATCAAGTGAGAAAAAAAAGTTCTATAGGTATACAAAAAAATAGCGAATTGTCAGAAATGTTAGTGTAATTCTTTTACGAATTTGCTTCAGAAAACGCAAGAAATGCAGTCATCGAGCTTCAAGAATAGCACAATCGCCTGGCAGAGAACTCCCTCACACCCCTATCATCTAATAAATAGAAAACATGATTAGGCGACGTTCAACTCCCGATGTTTTGCACACATCTCTTAGTATAAATCAATTCAAAAGTGCCTGTTCACGAAAATATGCATAGGCCTTTCCCGATTGCGCTGGTAAAATCCTAAAAAAGTGCTGGCAAAAATGGCTAAAAAGTGCTCAAAAAGTGCTCAAAATCTCAAAATAGTGCTCAAAAAGTGCTAAAATTGTGAACAGTTACCTCTAAGATTTTCGTAAATTTTTTAAGATCAGCATTTTTTAAAATCTGTTTCCACGTCCTTCTCCATATATGGAACAAACTTCCGTATATGGAGTTGTTTACGACAAAAAAAAGAGAACTCGAAAAAGTCAGCGTTCTAATTTTTTAACTGTAATGTCATATGCAGCTGTATGGCTTTTCTTTTGGAGTTATACCTAAATTATATATAAAATAATAGTATAATACCCGTCAATTTTTAAACCTTACTCCGAACTGTATGTTTAGTTAATCGAGGTACGAATCGAATTCTATAATCGCTAACTTTTTGTTGCTCAAAATTCGCTCGAAATGTGAAATATTGCTCAAATGTTGCCCAAAGTGCGAAAAAGTGCTCAACGTTGCTCAACATGCAAAATGGTGCTCCAAACAAAAAAAAGTGCTCAAAAAGTGCTCAGCGCAATCGGGAAAGGCCTAAATATGCACCCCTTCCTTCACATCGTTCCGGCGTCCCTGATGGCAAGCATCACTTCCGGTGAAATGAGAAGCACTTTAATTTCAACGGTCCATAATTTTCCCATAATGGACCGGCGGTCCATTACGTAAAAAACAAACGCATGCATTTTAAAACAAAACAGCAAAACTAATTGAAAATTTGAAAATTATAACTTAATTTGTTATTAACTGCCTCGTCCCCAGGTGCTAATAAAAAAATTTCATGCGAATCACTATATGAAAGGTTTACATGAAGTAGTGCATTGTGACGAACAAGCGCAGGGAGTTATGGGAGGGTCCTGAAGGGGGGGGGGGGGTCGTATTCCCATTCCCCAGCCCAAATTTTGACTAAATCCCATTGTCCCAGAGCACAAATCCCATCATCTCAGTGGCTGTCCTGCTCAAATCTTAATCCCATTCCCATTTTCTATTGTTTTGTTGCTGATGAATCCCAGTCCCAGTGCATGAAATCCCATTTTTCCACCCAAAAAATAAGCAAATCCCAGTTCCCATTTTACCCCTTCAAGACCCTCTTATGGGCTTGAGGCATCGAAAGTTGAGTAGCGTCTGGGAGATCTTGTGCCGTTACTTGCAAAATTCGTCTGTTTCTTGCAAACCATGGTTTTTCGACAGTTTGGGGGCTTCTTTCGCCATATTTTTGAGGAAACAACATTTCAAATTGTTAAATTAAACATGTGATTACAGTCAGATGATATTTGATATCATTTAACGTTTTAAATGATTCCGAGATGTCAACACTTGAAGAGTTAAACGGGGCTGCAGAAGCTGGTTTGTATAATAAATTTACAAGGTATGGAAAAATGACAATGCATTTCTATCACAATGAGCAATTGAAACGGGAGCGATGAAACTTTATTTTGTATTGTATTTAATTTGCAAGTTTCGTCTCAGGATTTCAGTTACGAGCTTATTTACATGCATTAAGTTTGATTTTCACGATGCAAACGATCGACAATATTTTGAATAATTCGGGTAAGGACAGCTTTAATTCTTTCTGGTAATATACAAGATCGGCTTGGCGCTAACCAGAACGCTCATATCCCAGTCCCCTTTGCGTGCCTATAATATGACGCACTACTTCATGTAAACCTTTCATATAGTGGCTTGCATGAAAATTTTTATTAGCGCCTGGGAACGAGGAAGTGTAATAAGATATCTGCGAATGGTTTTTAGTGGAAAAGAAGGAATACATTGGTATTTTTTGTTTTCTTCAACCAAATGTGTACCACGCTACTAATATGCATTCAAAATCATGCATTTCTTGCATGTTTAATTTGTTTCGAATAGCCTATAAATGCCTGTGAATGCCATATAATAAACTTCTTATTAACCTTGCTTGCTTATCCCCTTTTTCAAAAAAGAAAAACGGACTAAAATTCGACGCAGATTTAATTATTGGGGTTTACTTTTTGGCCATTTTCTATCGATCATGCAGCCAGGGCCGTAGCGAGGGGATATTGGGGGGGTTACCCTCCAACTTTTGTAAAATTAACATATTCGGAAAATCGGGTTGGCCATTCGGAAAATTACGGCAATAATAGTATAACAAAATTTCAGTTGTTTAGACAGAGAAAATATTATACTAGAAGTTACTATCGCAAGGAAAGTGCTGCCTTACCCCCAAGGGATCAAAGACAGGGAGCATACGCAATTTGCTGAATAATGGCTATTTATACGGATCTCGCTTAAACCGCTTTGCCAGGACGAGATATAAGGCGCGATGATTTTGTGAAAAACTTTATTTTCTAGAGATGGATTATAGTCAACTGTAAACGAAAGGTTGTTCAAAAAGCTATAAAAATCTTGAACTACATGATTTTCTCTACAACATTTGAGTTCGGTTAGCCAGCATTTGAACTTTTGTTTATTCTAGTGACTTATTTCAATACATCAAAATCATCCCAACTTCCATCATGTAAACAGCCCAGAGTATGCCCGTTCGCAGGTTAGGTGCTGGGCATGACCAAACTTGCGAACGGGCACACTCTGGGTACGAGATTGCTAATATAATACGCCTGTTCAGGATGCAGGAAAAGACCGAAAAGTGCAATTTGAATATCAAACACCTTGCACAAAGTCAAAGTTCAGCTAAGATTTTAATGCTACTTTCTTGGTATGGGGGGTTTTATATGAATCCCTCATATAAAACCCCCCATGAAATAACTTCTTGCTTTTGTATGTATAATTATACTGTTAATGGTGAAGCTAGCAATTATTAAACTAAACTCTACATGTCCAATGATTTATTCACGTATTATGATATCATTGTTGATATATATGGCAATATGTCATTGTACAGTATTCAGTGGCAAGCTAGCCACGGCAACTGGTCATGCTATGCTAATAAACCTGGATATAAATCATTAAAAACTTGCATCACATGACTTGTTGCTACAATTTCATATACCTTACTTATATAAAAATTTGGGCAGTACTAGAATTCGCGCAGCGCTGGGTTGCGCGAATTTTAGTAATGTGCGAAATATAATCCGCGCAAAAAGCTTTGTGATGTAATATGAGACACCGGTTGTTACTAATGAGAACCATACAATAAATGTTCGCCGTGGATATAAAACAACAGTGAAGCACATTACACAATGATTGTATAAACCTGTATCTACTCGCACTACTGTATACACAAAGCCATACACACATTTGGGTGCACCATAACTCCACAACACTCTCTACAGCACCAGGGAATATTACAAGTCCTTGTAGTTGTATAATATAAGACAATCAGTGGGCTTATTAGAACTGCAAATTGATGAAATCATATTGGTTTCAATGCCTCTATATCGAACACTAAACAGCAAATCTAAATATAAATGCGTCCTTGGCACATCGCCATTCGCCACACAAATAGATAAACTAAAAGTACATCTTGACTCCTTGTATGAATATAAAGACAATCAGTGGGCTTATTAGAACTGCAAATTCATGAAATCATATTTGTTTCAATGCCTCTATATCGAACACTAAACAGCAAATCTAAATATAAATGTCTTCATGTATATCACCAGAATTCAGAAAGAAATAAAGCTATCCTTACCGGAAATATTCAAAATATTGTCGATCGTTTGCATCGTGAAAATCCAACATACTGCATGTAAATAACAAGGTATTAAACTGAAATCGAATTACCTGAATTATTGAAAATATTGTCCATCCTTTGCATCGTTAAAATCAACATACTGCATGTAAATAAGCTCGTACTAAACTGTAATCCTGAGAAGAATCATGCGAGCGCAATACAAATCAAAATCGAATAGTGAAACAAGGAGTCGTCGAATGCTCGAGCGCTGACGACAATTAGTTGCGAAAAATCTTCACATCCGACGGACTGACATGGATTGAGTATGTTTCCCAATATAACTCGGCCGGGGACTGGGCACGAAAAAGCAAGAACGTCATGTAACGTCAAGAATAGGGAGCTGCCTCGCTACGCTCGGCAGCAAAAATGGTATTGTGATCAGTATAAGTTATAAACTGATTTACGAAATCACAGCATTTACATGGATAACATTTAACAAATCGTAAATCGGTAAATGTTTTTTTCGGTTTATTACTTCTCAGGGCCGTAGCAACGGGGAAGGGGGGGGGGCTAGGGCAGCAGCCCTTACAATAATTTGCTGATAATCACTCTTTTTTTCAAAATCATGCACACCTTTATCATTTAAATAATATACTTTTAAAATACTGACAATTGATTAATTTTAAGCGGCTACATTATCCATGACAACCCACAACGCAGCCCCTTTTTCCAAAATGAGAAAAGGGTTAGAATTGGACGAAAAGTTAAGGGGTTAACCTTAACTTTTTGGCCATTTCTAAACTGAACTTTTTCAAAAACGAAAAACCTTATACGTGATCCCAATCCGCTTAAACCAAGCAGTATGAGATTTATAGGGTAAACTGCCCGTAAACATTTATGTTTAAACTTCGTTTTATACAAAACGACTATATTAGACCGTGACAATTGGAATATTGTCCATTTCTCTTTACATTGCAATATTTAAAATTAAGGTTACAGCGCACCTTCGAATTGTTCAAATTCACCCAAATTGTTTTATTTGTTTTCAAAAAAGTTCTCTAGCAGTTCTAACATTTGACCATGTTTAGAGAAAAGACCTTGAAAACTTTCCAAGTTAATAATTAATACAATATTTTTGCTGTATTCGCAAATTGCGCGAAGATTTATTGTTTATATCCGTCTGTGCCCATATTTGGAACGAATGGTCAAAACAAATTATATTGTAGCTTTTAAATTAGTGTGGATGCGGAAATCCAAATTCATTTTTTCCAGACTATGTTTTCGACAATTAGTGATTTTCACCCTATGGGTTCCATCAAATGTATCTGAAATTTGCGGCACGATGCACACATGTGGACTTCAGCTTCAAAACTGTGTTCATCTTTGGATATTTAGGCCTAGTGAATTACATATACGAGCGACTCATTCAAAAAAACTGAAATATAATATACCGGGTGTCCCAAAAAAACTTGCGGTCTTTGATTTCATGTAAGGTAAAAACTATAAAAGCTATTACACTCAAATAAGTTTTATTGTGTTGAGGGAAGGCTAACTTAGATTTTGATATACAGCCCTAAAAATCCATGTAATATTACGTGAGATACAAACGTTTGAATATGGCGCACGCTTTAAAAATGAGTAAAAAAATCGAGAAACATGGCTGATCAAATTTATATGAAAACAAATTGCCATTTTCCACAAAAATTAACAATTTCAATTTCAGCATTTCAACTCAACTTTCATTTCGGGTAATGTCCTAGTATAAGTTAACCTTTCGTGTTTCATGGGAAGCGAAATAAGCATGAAACATTTAAAAACGTTCGAAAGCATATTTGATCTCATTTGAGAATTCGTATTATAAAGTTACGTGAAGTTGGTTGTCGTTCGCCTTTCGAATATGCCTCGATTAACAAAAGATCAAAGAGTTTGGTTTTATGGTTTCCCAGCAAGACATTGTATTCGTGAAAAAGGTTAAAATGAATGAATAAATAAAAAAATCCAACAATTATGTTTTTCATTCGTTCTTTTGGCCACAATAAAACTATTTGTTATATAACTAGTGTGAACACCAAACGTGATTGGCTGATTTATAGTCACGTGGCTTTAGATAAATGCAATGTATCCCGCCCGGGCAATAAGTGAAAAATTGTTGCCCGCCCCGACCGGCTACGTACATAAATAAACAAAATGGCGGCACAAATTTATACCATTTAAACTACTGTTTTCGTGGCTTTGTGTTAAAATAAAGAATGTAAAAGAGAAGAAAAATACATAACAGGCAACAGGATATGCTGCTGAAACCATTTAAGTATAGGTTTTTTAAATTTTAAACTCGTTTACGCTATAGAGTTTTTGTCATGAAATACAAATATTGTTGTATGAATGTTGTTCAGTGTTGATATTTGTTTCGTCGCTATATAACAAAACACTTATAAAATAACGTATTTTCCCTCGGGAAATAATTAGTTTTGTTTTCCCTCGAATCTCAATGTTTCCCTCGACTTCGTATCGGGAAACATTGAGATTCTCGGGAAAACAAAACTAACTATTTCCCTCGGGTGCAGGCATTAAGTGTATAATAATCAACTTTAACCAAATAATATTTGATAAGCAATTTTATGCAAATTTTTAACATTGTCAAATATGCTTATTCGATTTAATACATCGATAGCTCAGTAAGTATTGCATGGATATTTAAATGCTATAATATATATATCAAAATTTAAGTTAGCCCTTTCTGAATACAATATAACTTATTTGAGTGTAATAGCTTTTATAGTTTTTATGTTACATTAAATCAAACAGCGCAATTTTTTGGGGGGACACCCGGTATAGTTATCAAAGAAATCGCTACTAGTCAGACAGACGAATGGCGAAATAAATAAAACGAATTCGAACAACTATTTAGAACAGCTATTTAGAACAACTATTTAGCTTTAGAACACTAACTATTTAGCTGTATACCAAAATGACATTTTCAAAAATAGATCTTAAAACCGGCAGGAGCATAACTCAGAGACGTGAAGGTACGCCGATTTTAAAAAATCCTAAATAGTCATCCCCGAGCCGACGGCGCGAAGCGCCGTGCGAGGTACTAATTCCCCCCGGCTATTTACACCGGGGAAACGAAAGCATTAGCGGAGTCTAAAGTTCATCAAATATCGCGGGCGTGGCTCACCAACGATGTTTCGGTGGGTGGTCATCCTCACTGATCTCAAAATATGGCGGACTGTCATGAATAACGGACACTGATTGGTCCAATTTAAAGT
>CACRXK020012811.1:0-14679 GCA_902702795.2 Paramuricea clavata
TTTTTTTTTTTCAAACCTCGGAATTTTGAAAAAATTTTCATTTTTTTTCCAACCTCGGAATTTTGAAACAATTTTCATTTTTTTTTCCAACCTCGGAATTTTGAAAAAATTTTCATTTTTTTTTCCAACCTCGGAATTTTGAAGGATTTTTATTTTTTTTTTCTAACTTCGGAATTTTGTAAAAATTTTCATTTTTTTTTCAACCTCGGAATTTTGAAAAAATTTCCTTTTTTTTTTTACAACCTCGGAATTTTGAAAAAATTTCATTTTTTTTTCAACCTCGGAATTTTGAAATAAATTTTCTTTTTTTTTTCAACCTCGGAATTTTGAAAAAAATTTCAATTTTTTTTCCAACCTCGGAATTTTGAAAAAATTTTCATTTTTTTTTCCAACCTCGGAATTTTGAAAAAATTTTCATTTTTTGTTCCAACCTCGGAATTTTGAAAAAAATTTCAATTTTTTTTCCAACCTCGGAATTTTGAAAAAGTTTTCATTTTTTTTCCAACCTCGGAATTTTGCAAAAATTTTCATTTTTTTTTTCCAACCGCGGAATTTTGAAAAAATTTTCATTTTTTTTTTCCAACCTCGGAATTTTGAAAATATTTTCATTTTTTTTTCCAACCTCGGAATTTTCCCAAAATTTTCATTTTTTTTTTCTTTTCCAACCTCGGAATTTTGAAACAATTTTCATTTTTTTTCCAACCTCGGAATTTTGAAAAAAATTTCAATTTTTTTTCCAACTTCGGAATTTTGAAAAAGTTTTCATTTTTTTTCCAAGTTTTGGAGAGAAAATTCTAAGTTTGAAGAGTAAATTCAAAGTTTTGAAGAGTAAATTCTATATCTTGAAGAGTAAATTCTAAGTTTAGAAGAGTAAATTCTGAACTTTGAAGAGTAAATTCTAGGTTTTGATGAGTAAATTCTACATTCAGAAGAGTAAATTCTAAGTTTTGAAGAGAAAATTCTAAGTTTGAAGAGTAAATTCTACGTTTTGAAGAGTAAATTCTAAGTTTTGAAGAGTAAAGTCTAAGTTTTGAAGTGTAAATTCTATATTTTGAAGAGTAAATTCTAAGATTTGAAGAGTAAATTCGAAGTTTAGAAGAGTAAATTCTAAGTTTTGAAGAGAAAATTCTAAGTTATGATGAGTAAATTCTAAGTTTTGATGAGTAAATTCTATATTTTGAAGAGTAAATTCTAAGTTTTGAAGAGTAAATTCTAAATTTTGAAGAGTAAATTCTAAGTTTTGATGAGTAAATTCTAAGTTTAGAAGAGTGAATTCTAAGTTTTGAGGAGAAAATTCAAAGTTTGAAGAGTTAATTCTAAGTTTTGAAGAACAAATTCTAAGTTTTGAAGAATAAATTCTCAATTTTGAAGAGTAAATTCTAAGTATTGAAAAGTAAATTCTAAGTTTTGAAGAGTAAATTCGATATTTTGAAAAGTAAATTCTAAGTTTTGAAGAGTAAATTCTAAGATTTGAAAAGTAAATTCGATATTTTGAAGAGTAAATTCCAAGTTTTGAAGAGTAAATTCTATGGTTTGAAGAGTAAATTCTAAGAGTTGAAGAGTAAATTCTAAGTTTTGAAGATTAATTTCTAAGTTTTGAAGAGTAAAATCAAAGTTTTAAAGAGTAAATTCTATATTTTAAAGTAAATTCTAAGTTTGGAAGAGTAAATTCTAAGTTTTGAAGAGAAAATTCTAAGTTCGAATAGTAAATTCTAAGTTTTGAAGAGTAAATTCTATATTTTGAAGAGTAAATTCTAAGTTTTGAAAAGTAAATTCTGAATTTTGAAGAGCAAATTCTAAGTTTTGAAGACTAAATTTTAAGTTCCGAAGAGTAAATTCTATTTTTGAAGAGTAAATTCTAAGTTTTGAGGAGTAAATTCTAAGTATAGAAGGGTAAATTGTAAGCTTTGAAGAGAAAATTCTAAGATTTGAAGAGAAAATTCTAAGTTTAGAAGAGTAAATTCTAAGTTTTGAAGAGAAAATTCTAAGTTGGAAGAGTAAATTCTAAGTTTTGAAGGGTAAATTTTATATCTTGATGAATAAATTCTAAGTTTTGAAGATTAAATTCTGAATTTTGAAGAGTAAATTCTAGGTTTTGAAGAGTAAATTCTAAGTTCAGAAGAGTAAATTCTAAGTTTTGAAGAGAAAATTCTAAGTTTGAAGAGTAAATTGTAGGTTTTGAAGATTAAAAGCTATATTTTGAAAAGTAAATTCTAAGATTTGAAGAGTATATTCTAAGTTTTGAAGAGTAAATTCTAAGTTTTGAAAAGAAAATTCGGAATTTTGAAGAGTAAATTCTAAGTTTTGCAGACTAAATTTTAAGTTCCGAAGAGTAAATTCTGATTTTGAAGAGTAAATTCTAAGTCTTGAAGAGTAAATTCTATATTTTGAAAAGTAAATTCTAAGATTTGAAGAGTAAATTCTCAGTTTAGAAGAGTAAATTCTAAGTTTTGAAGAGAAAATTGTATGTTATGATGAGTAAATTCCAAGTTTTGATGAGTAAATTCTATATTTTGAACAGTAAATTCTAAGTTTTGAAGAGTAAATTCTGAATTTTGAAGAGTAAATACTAAGTTTTGATGAGTAAATTCTAAGTTTAGAACGGTAAATTCTAAGTTTTGAGGAGAAAATTCTAAGTTTGAAGAGTAAATTCTAAGTTTTGAAGAGTAAATGCTAAGTTTTGAAGAGTAAATTCTAAGTTTTGAAGAGTAAATTCTAAGTTTTGAAGAGTAAATTCTAAGTTTTGAACTGTAAATTCGATATTTTGAAGAGTAAATTCTAAGTTTTGAAGAGTAAATTCTAAGTTTTGAAGAGTAAATTCTAAGTTTTGAAGAGTAAATTCTAAGTTTTGAACTGTAAATTCTAAGTTTTGAAGAGTAAATTCTAAGTTTTAAAAAGTAAGTTCTAAGTTTTGAAGAGTAAATTCTAAGTTTTGAAGAGTAAATTCTAAGTTTTGAACTGTAAATTCGATATTTTGAAGAGTAAATTCTAAGTTTTGAAGAGTAAATTCTAAGTTTTGAACTAAAAATTCGATATTTTGAAGAGTAAATTCTAAGTTTTGAAGCGTAAATCTAAGTTTTGAACTGTAAATTCGATATTTTGAAGAGAAAATTCTAAGTTTTGAAGAGTAAATTCTAAGTTTTGAAGAGTAAATTCTAAGTTTTGAAGAGTAAATTCTAAGTTTTGAAGAGTAAATTCTAAGTTTTGAACTGTAAATTCTAAGTTTTGAAGAGTAAATTCTAAGTTTTAAAAAGTAAGTTCTAAGTGAAGAGTAAATTCTAAGTTTTGAAGAGTAAATTCTAAGTTTTGAAGAGTAAATTCTAAGTTTTGAACTGTAAATTCAGTTTTGAAGAGTAAATTCTAAGTTTTGAAGAGTAAATTCTAAGTTTTGAACTAAAAATTCGATATTTTGAAGAGTAAATTCTAAGTTTTGAAGCGTAAATTCTATGTTTTGAAGAGTAAATTCTAAGAGTTGAAGAGTAAATTCTAAGTTTTGAAGATTAAATTCTAAGTTTTGAAGAGTAAAATCTAAGTTTGAAGAGTAAATTCTATATTTTGAGAGTAAATTCTAAGTTTAGAAGAGTAATTTTAAGTTCAGAAGAGTAAATTTTTAGTTTTGGAGAGAAAATTCTAAGATTTGAAGAGTAAATTCTAAGTTTACAAGAGTAAATTCTAAGTTTTGAAGAGAAAATTCTAAGTTTGAAGAGTAAATTCTAAGTTTTGAAGAGTAAATTCTATATCTTGAAGAGTAAGCCTGCGAACAGGCTCACTGTGAGAAAGGTGAGCCTGCACGGAACCATGCGTTTTATTCATTCATCCCCTTTTCGCATCGGCTAAACGCTAACCAATCAGGGTCGACTGCGATAAATAAACTGTCAACTGTCAAATTGACGCAAGGCGTGTACATTGTGCAACATTAACAATAATAATACAAAGCATTAGCGGGCCGCACAATATATTACTCGGAAAAATATAGAATTCTTCAAATATTAAATAGATATCAATACACATACAAATATAAAGCCGAATAAACTACCATTGGCTTTGGATGTACAGTAATACTTGTACTATGTGCGACTGAAAGAACAATGTTCTGAATATTTTGAAGCTATTACTAAAATACGGTCAGATAGATTGGGATTTGGAATACCGAATACGTTTAAAATTTTACTAACTGTGGTCTAAATAAATGATAAATGAGCATGTATTTATTAATTTCTTCGAAATCACTAGTGTGCCAATAGTGGAAGCCGTATCGACGACAAAATTGTCAGCAGTTAATATACAGTAAACAGTACAACGTTTAATGTACGATATATATTTATCTAAATGACATGCCAGCGAGGATCGACAATATAATTATTCGTACATATTTGGGTATCTTTTGTATGCCTTCGCTTGCTGACTTGCTCACTAATGAGAATAATCCGTGAAGCCACGACGACCTCAAAATGTACTATACTATGGTCTGATGTCAATCCGAAGACGAAGTTCAGAATACTGTTATAGTTTCGTATATTGGATTTAAGCGATAGATTCAAGTCATTTATGATAGACTTTTTTGCTGTGATGCTTTGCTATTGCTTTTGGTTTCCATTTCTAGTTTTATTTGTTCGATAGTCCCATAATATATAATATTAAAATGAATAAAGTTCAAATTCTTCAAAATGCTGTTGTTGACATTTGCTATTTTTAGTAATTTTGTCAACGAGTGTAAGCCAATCAGAAGCCTGCGTTTCTATACGAACGCCACTACCAAGAAAACCTATCATCCCTGCAGGCCCTCAATTCTTCGCGCCGCCCGCAACCCAGGGCCTGTTCGCAGGCTATATTTTGAAGAGTAAATTCTAAGATTTGAAGAGTAAATTCTAAGTTTAGAAGAGTAAATTCTAAGTTTAAAAAGAAAATTCTAAGTTTGAATATTAAATTCTAAGTTTTGAAGAGTAAATTCTATATCTTGAAGAGTAAATTCTAAGTTTTGAAGAGTAAATTCTGAATTTTGAAGAGTAAATTCTAGGTTTTGATGAGTAAATTCTAAGTTCAGAAGAGTAAATTCTAACCTGCGTTTCTATACGAACGCCACTACCAAGAAAACCTATCATCCCTGCAGGCCCTCAATTCTTCGCGCCGCCCGCAACCCAGGGCCTGTTCGCAGGCTATCTTTTGAAGAGTAAATTCTAAGATTTGAAGAGTAAATTCTAAGATTTGAAGAGTAAATTCTAAGTTTAGAAGAGTAAATTCTATATTTT
The DNA here is from genome assembly GCA_902702795.2 of Paramuricea clavata. Lineage (NCBI taxonomy): Eukaryota > Metazoa > Cnidaria > Anthozoa > Malacalcyonacea > Plexauridae > Paramuricea > Paramuricea clavata. The sequence goes on from CACRXK020012811.1 coordinate 5,250, forward strand.
GAAAAGTAAATTCTAAGATTTGAAGAGTAAATTCTAAGTTTAGAAGAGTAAATTCTAAGTTTAAAAAGAAAATTCTAAGTTTGAATATTAAATTCTAAGTTTTGAAGAGTAAATTCTAAGTTTTGAAGAGTAAATTCTATATCTTGAAGAGTAAATTCTAAGTTTTGAAGAGTAAATTCTGAATTTTGAAGAGTAAATTCTAGGTTTTGATGAGTAAATTCTAAGTTCAGAAGAGTAAATTCTAAGTTTTGAAGAGAAAATTCTAAGTTTGAAGAGTAAATTCTAAGCTTTGAAGAGTACATTGTAAGTTTTGAAGAGTAAATTCTATATTTTGAAAAGTAAATTCTAAGATTTGAAGAGTAAATTCTAAGTTTAGAAGAGTAAATTCTAAGTTTGAAGAGAAAATTGTCTGTTATGATAATAAATTCTAAGTTTTGAAGAGTAAATTCTAAGTTTTAAAGAGTAAATTCTAAGTTTTGAACAGTAAATTCTAAGTTTTGAAGAGGAAATTCTAAGTTTTGAAGAGTAAATTCTAAGTTTTGAAGAGTAAATTCTAAGTTTTGAACCGAAAATTCGATATTTTGAAGAGTAAATTCAAAGTTTTGAAGAGTAAATTCTATATCTTGAAGAGTAAATTCTAAGTTTTGAAGAGTAAATTCTGAATTTTGAAGAGTAAATTCTAGGTTTTGATGAGTAAATTCTAAGTTCAGAAGAGTAAATTCTAAGTTTTGAAGAGAAAATTCTAAGTTTGAAGAGTAAATTCTAAGTTTTGAAGAGTACATTGTAAGTTTTGAAGAGTAAATTCTATATTTTGAAAAGTAAATTCTAAGATTTCAAGAGTAAATTCTAAGTTTAGAACAGTAGATTCTAAGTTTTGAAGAGAAAATTGTCTGTTTTGATGAGTAAATTCTAAGTTTTGATGAGTAAATTCTATATTTTGAAGAGTAAATTCTAAGTTTAGAAGACTAAATTTTAAGTTCCGAAGAGTAAATTCTAATTTTGAAGAGTAAATTCTAAGTTTTGAGCAGTAAATTTTAAGTTTAGAAAGGTAAATTGTAAGCTTTGAAGAGAAAATTCTAAGATTTGAAGAGAAAATTCTAAGTTTAGTTGAGTAAATTCTAACTTTTGAAGAGAAAATTCTAAGTTTGAAGAGTAAATTCAAAGTTTTGAAGAGTAAATTCTATATCTTGAAGAGTAAATTCTAAGTTTTGAAGAGTAAATTCTGAATTTTGAAAAGTAAATTCTAGGTTTTGATGAGTAAATTCTAAGTTCAGAAGAGTAAATTCTAAGTTTTGAAGAGAAAATTCTAAGTTTGAAGAGTAAATTCTAAGTTTTGAAGAGTACATTGTAAGTTTTGAAGAGTAAATTCTATATTTTGAAAAGTAAATTCTAAGATTTGAAGAGTAAATTCTAAGTTTAGAAGAGTAAATTCTAAGTTTTGAAGAGAAAATTGTCTGTTATGATAAGTAAATTCTAAGTTTGAAGAGTAAATTCAAAGTTCTGAAGAGTAAATTCTAAGTTTTGAAGAGTAAATTCTAAGTTTTGAAGAGTAAATTCTATATTTTGAAGAGTAAATTGTAAGATTTGAAGAGTAAATTCTAAGTTTAGAAGAGTAAATTCTAAGTTTTGAAGAGAAAATTCTAAGTTTGAAGAATAAATTCTAAGTTTTGAAGAGTAAATTCTATGTCTTGAAGAGTAAATTCTAAGTTTTGAAGAGTAAATTCTGAATTTTGAAGAGTAAATTCTGGTTTTGATGAGTAAATTCTAAGTTTGAAGAGAAAATTTTAAGTTTCAAGAATAAATTCTAAGTTTTGAAGAGTAAATTCTAAGTTTTAAAGAGTAAATTCTAAGTTTTGAACAGTAAATTCTAAGTTTTGAAGAGGAAATTCTAAGTTTTGAAGAGTAAATTCTAAGTTTTGAAGAGTAAATTCTAAGTTTTGAACCGAAAATTCGATATTTTGAAGAGTAAATTCAAAGTTTTGAAGAGTAAATTCTATATCTTGAAGAGTAAATTCTAAGTTTTGAAGAGTAAATTCTGAATTTTGAAGAGTAAATTCTAGGTTTTGATGAGTAAATTCTAAGTTCAGAAGAGTAAATTCTAAGTTTTGAAGAGAAAATTCTAAGTTTGAAGAATAAATTCTAAGTTTTGAAGAGTACATTGTAAGTTTTGAAGAGTAAATTCTATATTTTGAAAAGTAAATTCTACGATTTGAAGAGTAAATTCTAAGTTTAGAAGAGTAAATTCTAAGTTTTGAAGAAAAAATTGTCTGTTATTATGAGTAAATTCTAAGTTTTGATGAGTAAATTCTATATTTTGAAGAGTAAATTCTAAGTTTTGAAGAGTAAATTCTGAATTTTGAAGAGTAAATTCTAAGTTTTGATGAGTAAATTCTAAGTTTAGAAGAGTAAATTCAAAGTTTGGAGGAGAAAATTCTAAGTTTGAACAGTAAATTCTAAGTTTTGAAGAGTAAATTCTAAGTTTTGAGGAGAAAATTCTAAGTTTGAAGAGTAAATTCTAAGTTTTGAAGAGTAAATTCTAAATTTTGAAGAGTAAATTCTAGGTTTTGAAGAGTAAATTCTAAGTTCAGAAGAGTAAATTCTAAGTTTTGAAGAGTAAATTCTAAGTTTTGATGAGTAAATTCTAAGTTCAGAAGAGTAAATTCTAAGTTTTGAAGAGAAAATTCTTGAAGAGTAAATTCTAAGTTTTGAAGAGTACATTCTAAGTTTGAAGAGTAAATTCTAAGTTTTGAAGAGTAAATTCTAAGTTATGAAGAGTAAATTCTAAGTTTTGAAGAGAAAATTCTAAATTTTAAGAGTAAATTCTAAGTTTTGAAGAGTAAACATTGTAAGTTTTGAAGAGTAAATTCTATATTTTGAAAAGTAAATTCTACGATTTGAAGAGTAAATTCTAAGTTTAGAAGAGTAAATTCTAAGTTTTGAAGAAAAAATTGTCTGTTATTATGAGTAAATTCTAAGTTTTGATGAGTAAATTCTATATTTTGAAGAGTAAATTCTAAGTTTTGAAGAGTAAATTCTGAATTTTGAAGAGTAAATTCTAAGTTTTGATGAGTAAATTCTAAGTTTAGAAGAGTAAATTCAAAGTTTGGAGGAGAAAATTCTAAGTTTGAACAGTAAATTCTAAGTTTTGAAGAGTAAATTCTAAGTTTTGAGGAGAAAATTCTAAGTTTGAAGAGTAAATTCTAAGTTTTGAAGAGTAAATTCTGAATTTTGAAGAGTAAATTCTAGGTTTTGATGAGTAAATTCTAAGTTCAGAAGAGTAAATTCTAAGTTTTGAAGAGTAAATTCTAAGTTTTGAAGAGTAAATTCTAAGTTTTGAACCGAAAATTCGATATTTTGAAGAGTAAATTCAAAGTTTGAAGAGTAAATTCTATATCTTGAAGAGTAAATTCTAAGTTTTGAAGAGTAAATTCTGAATTTTGAAGAGTAAATTCTAGGTTTTGATGAGTAAATTCTAAGTTCAGAAGAGTAAATTCTAAGTTTTGAAGAGAAAATTCTAAGTTTGAAGAGTAAATTCTAAGTTTTGAAGAGTACATTGTAAGTTTTGAAGAGTAAATTCTATATTTTGAAAAGTAAATTCTAAGATTTCAAGAGTAAATTCTAAGTTTAGAACAGTAGATTCTAAGTTTTGAAGAGAAAATTGTCTGTTTTGATGAGTAAATTCTAAGTTTTGATGAGTAAATTCTATATTTTGAAGAGTAAATTCTAAGTTTAGAAGACTAAATTTTAAGTTCCGAAGAGTAAATTCTAATTTTGAAGAGTAAATTCTAAGTTTTGAGCAGTAAATTTTAAGTTTAGAAAGGTAAATTGTAAGCTTTGAAGAGAAAATTCTAAGATTTGAAGAGAAAATTCTAAGTTTAGTTGAGTAAATTCTAACTTTTGAAGAGAAAATTCTAAGTTTGAAGAGTAAATTCAAAGTTTTGAAGAGTAAATTCTATATCTTGAAGAGTAAATTCTAAGTTTTGAAGAGTAAATTCTGAATTTTGAAAAGTAAATTCTAGGTTTTGATGAGTAAATTCTAAGTTCAGAAGAGTAAATTCTAAGTTTTGAAGAGAAAATTCTAAGTTTGAAGAGTAAATTCTAAGTTTTGAAGAGTACATTGTAAGTTTTGAAGAGTAAATTCTATATTTTGAAAAGTAAATTCTAAGATTTGAAGAGTAAATTCTAAGTTTAGAAGAGTAAATTCTAAGTTTTGAAGAGAAAATTGTCTGTTATGATAAGTAAATTCTAAGTTTTGATGAGTAAATTCTATATTTTGAAGAGTAAATTCTAAGTTTTGAAGAGTAAATTCTGAATTTTGAAGAGTAAATTCTAAGTTTTGATGAGTAAATTCTAAGTTTAGAAGAGTAAATTCAAAGTTTTGAGGAGAAAATTCTAAGTTTGAACAGTAAATTCTAAGTTTTGAAGAGTAATTTCTAAGTTTTGAGGAGAAAATTCTAAGTTTGAAGAGTAAATTCTAAGTTTGAAGAGTAAATTCCAAAATTTGAAGAGTAAATTCGATATTTTGAAGAGTAAAGTCTAAGTTTTGAAGAGTAAATTATATGTTTCGAAGAGTAAATTTTAATATTTGAAGAGAAAATTCTAAGTTTAAGAGTAAATTGCAAGTTTTGAAGAGTAAATTCGGTATTTTGAAAAGTAAATTCTAAGTTTTGAGGAGTAAATTATATGTTTCGAAGAGTAAATTCTAATATTTGAAGAGAAAATTCTAAGTTTGAAGAGTAAATTCCAAGTTTTGAAGAGTAAATTCGATATTTTGAAGAGTAAATTCTAAGTTTTGAAGGGAAAATTCTAAGTTTGAAGAGTAAATTCCAAGACTTGAAGAGTAAATTCGATACTTTGAAGAGTAAATTCTAAGTTTTGAAGAGTAAATTCTATGTTTCGAAGAGTAAATTCTAATATTTGAAGAGAAAATTCTAAGTTTGAAGAGTAAATTCCAAGATTTGAAGAGTAATTCGATATTTTGAAGAGTAAAGTCTAAGTTTTGAAGAGTAAATTCTATGGTTCGAAGAGAAAATTCTAATATTTGAAGAGAAAATTCTAAGTTTGAAGAGTAAATTCCAAGATTTGAAGAGTAAATTCGATATTTTGAAGAGTAAATTCTAAGTTTTGAGGAGTAAATTCTATGTTTCGAAGAGTAAATACTAATATTTGAAGAGAAAATTCTAAGTTTGAAGAGTAAATTCCAAGTTTTGAAGAGTAAATTCGATATTTTGAGAGTAAATTCTAAGTTTTGAAGAGAAAATTCTAAGTTTGAAGAGTAAATTCAAAGATTTGAAGAGTAAATTCGATATTTTGAAGAGTAAATTCTAAGTTTTGAAGAGTAAATTCTATGTTTCGAAAGGTAAATTCTAATATTTGAAGAGAAAATTCTAAGTTTGAAGAGTAAATTCCAAGTTTTGAAGAGTAAATTCGATATTTTGTAGAGTAAATTCTAAGTTTTGAGGAGTAAATTCTATGTTTCGAAGAGTAAATTCTAATATTTGTACAGAAAATTCTAAGTTTGAAGAGTAAATTCCAAGATTTGAAGAGTAAATTCAATATTTTGAAGAGTAAATTCTAAGTTTTGAGGAGTAAATTCTAAGTTTCGAAGAGTAAGTTCTAATATTTGAAAAGAAAATTCTAAGTTTGAAGAGTAAATTCCAAGTTTTGAAGAGTAAATTCGATATTTTGAAGAGTAAATTCTAAGTTTTGAAGAGAAAATTCTAAGTTTGAAGAGTAAATTCCAAGATTTGAAGAGTAAATTCGATATTTTGAAGAGTAAATTCTAAGTTTTGAAGAGTAAATTCTATGTTTCGAAGGTAAATTCTAATATTTGAAGAGAAAATTCTAAGTTTGAAGAGTAAATTCCAAGATTTGAAGAGTTAATTCGATATTTTGAAGAGTAAATTCTAAGTTTTGAGGAGTAAATTATATGTTTCGAAGAGTAAATTCTAATATTTGAAGAGAAAATTCTAAGTTTGAACAGTAAATTTCAAGTTTTGAAGAGTAAATTCGATATTTTGAAGAGTAAATTCTAAGTTTTGAAGAGAAAATTCTAAGTTTGAAGAGTAAATTCCAAGATTTGAAGAGTAAATTCGATATTTTGAAAGAGTAAATTCTAAGTTTTGAAGAGAAAATTCTAAGTTTGAAGAGTAAATTCCAAGATTTGAAGAGTAAATTCTAAGTTTTGAAGAGTAAATTCTAAGTTTTGAAGAGTAAATTATATCTTTCGAAGAGTAAATTCTAATATTTGAAGAGAAAATTCTAAGTTTGAAGAGTAAATTCCAAGTTTGAAGAGTAAATTCGATATTTTGAAGAGTAAATTCTAAGTTTTGAAGAGTAAATTATATGTTTTGAAGAGTAAATTCTAATATTTGAAGAGAAAATTCTAAGTTTGAAGAGTAAATTCCTAGATTTGAAGAGTAAATTCGATATTTTGAAGAGTAAATTCTAAGTTTTGAAGAGTAAATTATATGTTTCGAAAGTAAATTCTAAGATTTGAAGAGAAAATTCTAAGTTTGAAGAGTAAATTCCAAGTTTTGAAGAGTAAATTCGATATTTTGAAGAGTAAATTCTAAGTTTTGAAGAGTAAATTCTATGTTTCGAAGAGTAAATTCTAATATTTGAAGAGAAAATTTTAAGTTTGAGGAGCAAATTCCAAGTTTGAAGAGTAAACTCGATATTTTGAAGAGTAAATTCTAAGTTTTGAAGAGAAAATTCTAAGTTTGAAGAGTAAATTCCAAGATTTGAAGAGTAAATTCGATATTTTGAAGAGTAAATTCTAAGTTTTGAAGAGTAAATTATATGTTTCGAAGAGTAAATTCTAATATTTGAAGCGAAAATTCTAAGTTTGAAGAGTAAATTCCATGTTTTGAAGAGTAAATTCGATATTTTTAAGGGTAAATTCTAAGTTTTGAAGAGAAAATTCTAAGTTTGAAGAGTAAATTCCAAGATTTGAAGAGTAAATTCGATATTTTGAAGAGTAAATTCTAAGTTTTGAAGAGTAAATTCTATGTTTCGAAGAGTAAATTCTAATATTTGAAGAGAAAATTCTAAGTTTGAAGAGTAAATTCCAAGATTTTAAGAGTTAATTCGATATTTTGAAGAGTAAATTCTAAGTTTTGAGGAGTAAATTATATGTTTCGAAGAGTAAATTCTAATATTTGAAGAGAAAATTCTAAGTTTGAACAGTAAATTCCAAGTTTTGAAGAGTAAATTCGATATTTTGAAGAGTAAATTCTAAGTTTTGAAGAGAAAATTCTAAGTTTGAAGAGTAAATTCCAAGATTTGAAGAGCAAATTCGACATTTTGAAGAGTAAATTCTAAGTTTTGAAGAGAAAATTCTAAGTTTGAAGAGTAAATTCCAAGATTTGAAGGGTAAATTCGATATTTTGAAGAGTAAATTCTAAGTTTTGAAAAGTAAATTCTATGTTTCGAAGAGTAAATTCTAATATTTGAAGAGAAAATTCTAAGTTTGAAGAGTAAATTCCAAGATTTGAAGAGTAAATTCGATATTTTGAAGAGTAAATCTCTAAGTTTTGAAGAGTAAATTATATGTTTCGAAGAGTGAATTCTAATATTTGAAGAGAAAATTCTAAGTTCGAAGAGTAAATTCCAAGTTTTGAAGAGTAAATTCGATATTTTGAAGAGTAAATTCTAAGTTTTGAAGAGAAAATTCTAAGTTTGAAGAGTAAATTCCAAGATTTGAAGAGTAAATTCGATATTTTGAAGAGTAAATTCTAAGTTTTTGAAGAGAAAATTCTAAGTTTAAAGAGTAAATTCCAAGATTTGAAGAGTAAATTCGATATTTTGAAGAGTAAATTCTAAGTTTTGAAGAGAAAATTCTAAGTTTGAAGAGTAAATTCCAAGATTTGAAGAGTAAATTCGATATTTTGAAGAGTAAATTCTAAGTTTTGAAGAGTAAATTCTATGTTTCGAAAGGTAAATTCTAATATTTGAAGAGAAAATTCTATGTTTGAAGAGTAAATTCCAAGATTTGAAGAGTAAATTCGATATTTTGAAGAGTAAATTCTAAGTTTTGAAGAGAAAATTCTAAGTTTGAAGAGTAAATTCCAAGATTTGAAGAGTAAATTCGATAGTTTGAAGAGTAAATTCTAAGTTTTGAAGAGCAAATTATATGTTTCGAAGAGTAAATTTTAATATTTGAAGAGAAATTTCTAAGTTTGAAGAGTAAATTCAAGTTTTGAAGAGTAAATTCGATATTTTGAAGAGTAAATTCTAAGTTTTGAAGAGTAAATTATATGTTTCGAAGAGTAAATTCTAATATTTGAAGAGAAAATTCTAAGTTTGAAGAGTAAATTCCAAGTTTTGAAGAGTAAATTCGATATTTTGAAGAGTAAATTCTAAGTTTTGAAGAGTAAATTCAAGACTTGAAGAGTAAATTCGATATTTTGAAAGAGTAAATTCTAAGTATTGAAGAGTAAATTCTATGTTTCGAAGAGTAAATTCTAATATTTGAAGAGAAAATTCTAAGTTTGAAGAGTAAATTCCAAGATTTGAAGAGTAAATTCGATATTTTGAAGAGTAAATTCTAAGTTTTGAAGAGAAAATTCTAAGTTTGAAGAGTAAATTCCAACATTTGAAGAGTAAATTCGATATTTTGAAGAGCAAATTCTAAGTTTTGAAGAGAAAATTCTAAGTTTGAAGAGTAAATTCCAAGATTTGAAGAGTAAATTCGATATTTTGAAGAGTAAATTCTAAGTTTTGAAGAGTAAATTATATGTTTCGAAGAGTAAATTCTAATATTTGAAGAGAAAATTCAAAGTTTGAAGAGCAAATTCCAAGATTTGAAGAGTAAATTCGATATTTTGAAGAGTAAATTCTAAGTTTTGAAGAGTAAATTATATGTTTCGAAGAGTAAATTCTAATATTTGAAAAGAAAATGCTAAGTTTGAAGAGTAAATTCCAAGTTTTGAAGAGTAAATTCGATATTTTGAAGAGTAAATTCTAAGTTTTGAAGAGAAAATTCTAAGTTTGAAGAGTAAATTCCAAGATTTGAAGAGTAAATTCGATATTTTGAAGAGTAAATTCTAAGTTTGAAGAGTAAATTCTATGTTTCGAAGAGTAAATTCTAAGATTTGAAAAGAAAATTCTAAGTTTGAAGAGTAAATTCCAAGATTGAAGAGTAAATTCGATATTTTGAAGAGTAAATTCTAATATTTGAAGAGTAAACTCTATGTTTCGAAGAGTAAATTCTAATATTTGAAGAGAAAATTCTAAGTTTGAAGAGTAAATTCCAAGATTTGAAGAGTAAATTCGATATTTTGAAGAGTAAATTCCAAGTTTTTAAGAGTAACTTCGATATTTTGAAGAGTAAATTCTAAGTTTTGAAGAGGAAATTCTAAGTTTGAAGAGTAAATTCCAAGATTTGAAGAGTAAATTCGATATTTTGAAGAGTAAATTCTAAGTTTTG
>CACRXK020012812.1:0-14678 GCA_902702795.2 Paramuricea clavata
CTGAGCTACAGAGACACAGTTGTCGAGCTCTAACCAACTGAGCTACAGAGAGACAGCTGTCGAGCTCTAACCAACTGAGCTACAGAGAGACAGTTGTCAAGCTCTAACCAACTGAGCTACAGAGAGACAGTTGTCGAACTCTAACCAACTGAACTACAGAGAGACAGTTGTCAAGCTCTAACCAACTGAGCTACAGAGACAGTTGTCGTGCTCTAACCAACTGAACTACAGAGACCAGTTGTCGTGCTCTAACCAACTGAGCTACAGAGAGACAGTTGTCGTGCTCTAACCAACTGAACTACAGAGACCAGTTGTCGTGCTCTAACCAACTGAGCTACAGAGGCCAGTTGTCAAGATCTAACCACAAGTTCATGTATATGTATGACCAATTAGTGATATATGGTCATGCATGATTTTCGCTCAAAGCGCAATACAAATCATTCAGAGGTTCTTGTATTGTTTAATTATCATGTTGCAAAAATTACATATTTATTAGTAGGCTATTACATATTAATAACGTTATTAAGAAATGCATCTTCAAAACTTGGATGCGGAATACTATATGATTGTGCACTCATTAAAACAACATGTGCAAAAGAAAGGAAATCATCTATTGTTGACTTGACACTTACAAACAGTCTATGCTTTTTTGCCAAGCCTAGTTGTGCTGCCTTCGTAATTTATTTTAGGGAAAAAATGACAAATAGTATAACGCATCCAGGAATTTAGTTCCTTGGGCTTTAGTTGTTTGGGTTGCGTCTTGTATTTCACACCACTAATGTTTCCAAATGTTTTATATACCAAATAATTACCTAGATGTTACTTACTGGATATATTCTAGTTACCTTCACGCATTAATGCCATATGGTAATAGCGGGATGCCATCGGGATTAGTATTCACGTATGCCTGATTCTCAGTATTAGTTGAAGAGCGATTCTCAGATTTTTCAAGCTGTTCGCTTTCTACTTTCAAAGCTGTCCTAACCAAGTCTTGTTTCTTAGCTAGCTCTTGTTTCTTAGCCTGCAGGTTTAGTGTCTCAGCCAGCTCTGTTGTTATCTCAGCAATCTCTTTCATCAGTTTGCCCACCCTACTTTTCACATTTAACTTCATCTCTTCATTCCACGCTTCTTTCCTTTCTTCGGCGCTGTTTTTCCAAGATACCATATTGAATATATATGGCAAGACACCGACACTCGCTGTTGTCACAACTTGAACTGCAGCAGTGGTATTAAATGTATGGAGCATATTTACCAACTCATAAATACCATACGAGAACACAAATGACCACAACATTTTCAAACTAATCCAAAATAAGTTTGTATGATACGGTAACAATTTCTCTCTGATGTTTTCATAAAGTTCATTAGACACCACAGATACTAATTTTTCGTTTTCTTTCAGATCGACATTATCGTCTTGTTTGTCTCGGCACGCTTCGTATATTAGGTTTTTTAAGACAAAGTATTTCTTTTCCAAGGATTTCCAATAACCATGACAGTAGAAGGTTAAGACAAAAAAAGAAGCGAGATAAGGGATAAAGTAAATAAGATTTAGAACTAATCCTAACAGGAAAGACTGTATTACAAACACCAAGATATAACAACTATCAAAGAGAAATGTGAGAAAGACGATTGTCGTAAGAAAATCAAACCAAGGAAAGAATTTTGTACAGCGATATTTATTTTTCTTTTTGGTATTTTCATCAAATATTATAATTAGCGAAAAGATGTTTGTCATTTCATATACTAAAACGTAAAAATATGATAGAATAAAGACAACGTGTATGACAAGACAAACAAACACGAGCAGACAAAATGTCATTTTAATTAAATAACATGCATATTCTCTAAACGATTGAAGCGTACAATTACACTCATTATCAGAGATTGAACTTGCTTCACTTGGTGTTTTAAGTATGAAGTCTTTCACCCAACTTAATTTGTCGTGATCTCTCAAAAACTTTATGTTAAATGGCCAAGTTAAAGAACTGGCTACGCCCACACATTCTTCATTTTCAAATGATTTGAATGTACGGTCACCTCCTACAAGAAGGAAGTAGAGAAAGCATGGTACATATATTACAAATGAGAAGAGACGTACAACAATGTTTTCAGCAAGGCCTAATACACTATATGTAACACAGAAGTAGACAATAGATGATAAAGCGCAGACTAATAAAAACCTACGAAAAAAACATACTATGCCACCTTGCTCTTTCCAAATAATTTTAAGGAGAATAGAAGATGGCGACATCGTGCTTTCCTGGAGCTTGTGATATTTGTAATGGTTTTGGTCGAAGACACTGTAAGATAAAAGCATATATAGCAACCGCACAAGGTAAATTGGAAAGAGACCTATCATTAGAGTTGTAAGAATCCATAAAAAACTAGACTTGTGAAGGAATGAATTTATTTCGACGCATTCGTACTTGAAGTTTGTCAAATCGGGCTCAGAAATGCGACAGCACCTTCGACGATTTCGATAACAGATTTCGTAATTATAATTTGTTGGATTCTTTTGTCGTAAAACGATTTTTTTTAGAATATTCGCCGTTACAAAGTCGTATACGTCTCTTTTACATTTTTTCGGACTTTCCTTCACATGTAAATTGAAGTTTTTTCTCCCGGCGTTTAAAGTCCATGTAACGCGGTTATAGCGTTCTTTGTCAAGCGTGTATAAAATTTCTCGTCCAATGGGACTCACTAATGAAACCTGCATGTTTGCAAACAGCTTTTTGTTGGAACGAGTTCTAGAGATGAGGTGAAGATCAATTATGTTAACGAGATCACTTTTTGAAAGTTCAATAACCTGCTTGATTTCTCTTTTCTTAATTTGAAGGACACAATCTTTGGTATCAGCTTTCGAAGTGTTCATTGCCATGGACGAGTTAATGCCGCAACATATACAAGGTGTATCCTCGTTGTTAAGTGTGTCGTTGCTGGACTGTGAAGACACGACGAATTTTATTAGCCCACAGTAAAATAATATTAACAGCATACTGACTTCAATAAACTCTCTTCACAGAAATTGCTAATCTTTTTTGGGAATTCAGTTCAGCCTTATATAGTAGAGAACGTCTCAATATCAATCAATGCACAGGTATGCAGGTGGTTTGATATTCAAATTAAGTTTAATTAAGACACCTGCCCATCCAAACCGCGAATATGGTTTAAAAGACGCTTATCGTCTCTTGAAAATGCAGTGATTGGTTAGAAAACTCAAGATACTCTGGTTTAGTATGCGTAATATCAGGGTTTTGGGCGGCATCTCACTCGATATAACATGCGATATTTACCCATATTCCTCACATTAACATCACCTTGGTATATATCAGAGAAATATTAGACCTAATATTCATAGAAATATTAGATCTAATATTTCTATGGTATATATACGTGCATTTGTGGTTAGAGCTCGACAACTGGCCTCTGTTGCTCAGTTGGTTATAGCGCTCCACCGGAATTGCAGGGCCGTAGGTTCGTTTTCCGCAACTGCCCTGGTTAGGTTCAATCAGTTTAATAAATGTATGAAATTCCATCCAGTATTAACTTTGATATCAGTATCAGTGGGCCACATGCATCATCCAGTGTTAAATTCGAGATCAGTGATATCCGGTAATGATTTACTTCCGGTGATTAAATACCTCCGGTAGCAAAGTACACGTGTATTTATTTGTGTTTTCAAAGTGGAAGACGAACAATATGGCTGTTGTTGAACCACCTAAACAACTTTTAGTGCCTTTAAAAGTTGAAGAACGGTTGTTAATGGGCCCAGGTCCTTCAAATGCCCACCGAAGGGTACTGGATGCCTGCGCTCAACCGATTTTGGGGCTCTTAGACCCACGGTTTTGTGCAATTATGGATGAAGTAAAGTTAGGTTTACAGTACATTTGGCAGACGAAAAATAAGCATACTTTTGCGCTAAGCGGTACTGGTCATAGTGGTGTTGAAGCTTCCATCATTAACATGACAGAAAGAGGCGAGAAAATAATGATTTGTGTCAATGGAATTTGGGGGGAGAGAGCGTCTGATATGGCTGAAAGAATAGGCAAGTGTCTTCTTTGTTTATATTTGTACGTAATTATAGTCAATACGTTGATATTTGAAGTGTTTAATTACTCAAATTTATAACTAGTTGATTGCGTTGTCATAGAGCTATAATACAAAGTCTTCATTTAGGTTATTTTGGTAACTCGTTTCATTTTAATAGCAGCAGTATTTTACTCTGTTTAATGCCTATAAGGTGTTAAGCTAACCCATAGAGTGGCAGTACTCTCCCCTGACCAGTAAAATCGTCTGGCATTAGACAGAGTAAAATAATAAAGTAGGGTCAGTATGGTGCATTGCCACTTAAAGGGTTACCAGTCTGTTTAGTGTGAACCATTAAGCTACAATGCCCCCTATGCTTTCTGTATTGTTATTTTACTCTGTCTAATGAAGAGGCTTTAGATGGCTTTGTACTCAATTTCTGTCCATTTTGACATTTTTCTCAATTTCTACATATATATCTGCCTGTGTCAAATGCAATGTCCTAAACTCATTTTTCGTAATTTTGTTAGGTTGTGATGTCAGAAAGATAGAGAGACCTATTGGTGAAGTTTTTACTTTGGAAGATATACAAAAGGTTATTGTTTAAATATTTGACCAAATTACTGTACTACTAGACTTATGATCTGTGCTGACCAACTTGGACAAAGCAAAAATCTTTGTCTGATGATTCATCTGTTTATATGTGTGGCAAACAGACAAATTATCTGTTATGCCAAATTCTGGCAATGTGTATTTTGTCTAGATATACAAATGGACTTGAATAACAAACCTATCATTACACTGTCTAGCACTTGATGCAAGAAAAATAAAAGCCTGATTGCAGATTAGGTGCAATGTCATTAAGCTGCATTGTGCTCCAATGTGCCCAACTTTATTATTTTACTTTGTCTAACACCAGACAACTTTTACTCGAGAGTGTTGTCACTCAATGGGTTAAACAACATTTTATTTGAATTTCAGGGAATAGAGGAGTATAAACCAGGTGTAGTGTTTATCACTCATGGAGAGTCATCAGGCACAACATGTCAACCTCTGGAAGGCATTGGAAAACTCTGTCATAAGTGAGTGCCAGTTGTTTACACACATATGACAGTTATTAGTAGCGATACACCCTAATTGAAGTCTGCAAAATATGCCAATCTAAATCCGACCTGACACATCTCGGCATTTTAAAAATCTGTTTTCCATGTCTTGGGGCACTAGTAATCACATATTTACAAATCATTGAAAAGTAACATGACAACTGACTTTTTAACAGAATTTGAATTTTCCATTGTAGCAATGATTGTATATTGATCGTGGATAGTGTGGCGTCTCTCGGAGGATCACCTTTGAATGTGGACGACCTTGAAATTGATGTTGTATATAGCGGTTCACAGAAATGCCTGGGTGCTCCACCTGGGTTAAGCCCTATATCACTTAGTCCTCGAGCTTGGTGAGTAAAAGTATATACCTCAGTCTACAATATGCTGATGTTTGTGTCTGAACTACCTGAAAAACATATCTCAAATGTGGTGGTCCAGTGTAGGTAGTATTCTACAATAAGCTGTCGTGGTTTGTGCCTAAACTACTTGAAAAAGATATCTCAAACGTGGTGGTCCAGTGTAGGTAGTATTAGACAATAAGCTGCCGTTCTAAATTGTGTCAGAGTTGCTGATAATTTCATTCATAGTTGTTGGCTTTGATGATGAAGATATTTTGTTAAATATTTCACAGGAAGAAATTACAATCAAGAAACACAAAGGTTCCATCATTTTATTTTGATCTCACAATGATTGCAAACTATTGGGGATGTGACGATGGTCCACGCAGGTAAAAATGATCACAGAGTGTGGTTAGATTACTACCCCGATACATGTAGCTCACAAGATTTATCTACATACAGCATGTTAGAATATAGGGTGACTTCACTTCACCGACTTTATTTGCTTTTCAAATGTCATATTTGTGGAGTAGAGTTGGTCAGGGCAAGAGAGTTCACAAGCATTCTGTCTTTCTGATATGCAATGTCCATCACAGCATTTAGTTTTTATTCCTATTTTCCTATAGATATCATCACACTGGACCAATTAACTCTGTTTATGCTTTGCGAGAGGCTCTTTCATTGGTTGTTGAAGAGGTTGGTTTGGGGAGATATTTACAGTAATGATATAAACATTGTTGTGTCAAATGCTCAGTTTGTAAGTATAATCGGACATTTTCATCGGATTTTAGGGCCTTGAAAATTTCATTGCAAGACATCAGAAAAGTGCTGAACTTTTGCAAGATGGTTTTGAGAAAATGGGATTCGCATTTCTCGTTCAGGATAAGGTGATGCAAAATAAATATTGCTATCATGTTAAAGTTATGTTAAAGTTTGGTAGCTCACAATAAGAATAGTGACAAATGCTTTAACATGATCCTGTATTTTTAGCGTCATCGTTTGCCCACTATCACTGGTGTGCTCATTCCACAAGGTGTTGACCAGAAAAAAGTTTCAGCATTCATTGGCGAAAAGTATGTAAACTACTGTAACCTTATTTGTACTGGATAGCTCTATCAGTTCTAAACTGTTCTTCTTAGAGGTCCAGCAAGGATCATCTCGTATTGATCCAGTGTTATTACAGGAGGAAACCTAAACTAAACTATAACTTTATTTGTACTGGATAACTCTATCAGTTCTAAACTGTTCTTCCTAGATGTCCAGTAAAGATAATTTCTTATTGATCCAGTGTTACTACAGGAAGAAACCTAAACTAAACTAACTTTATTTATACTGGATAGCTTTATCAGTTCTAAACTGTTCTTCCTAGAGATGCATTGTTAGTAAGGAAATTGACGTCTCATTTTTCTTCAGGTATAAAATGGATATTCCAGGCGGTCTAGGAAAATCTGCAGGCAAGGTAAATATTGTTTAACATCATGATCCAGTGATCTGAATGTTCCATTGTCTCTTTATTGTTTTGATTCTATGTCTACCGCAGCTATTTGCCTGTCTATTTGTCAGATCTCCGTTTTCAAAAGCCAGAATCCCTTTTTCAAATACCAAAACTCCCTTTTCCAAAGCCAGAACTAGTTTTCAAAAGCTAGAACTCCCTTTTCAAATGCCAGAACTGCATGGGGTTAGAACAGTTCAATTTTGACAATATGAAACATCACAATTTCCAAGCTTCAAGCGAAGCGGGCAAGTTTGGACCACGCCTACCTGCAAAAAACCCCTAAATTATACAGGCATGGTTTTGAAAATCTTGCTGTTCTCCATGCCATCCATTGGTGATCAGAATGTTCCATTGTCTTTTCATTGTTTTGAAAATCTCGCTGTTCTCCATGCCATCATAGTTAATAGAGGAGATGGTTTGGAAACTCGTTAGCATTACAATAAAATCACAATAAACCTCATTATCTATGTTGTTCAGGTTTATGCAAAAATGTGGTCTTTCATCGTCACATGCGTATTGTATTTTTCTCAAGTCAACCAATAGGAATGTTCAAAATGTCCTATTGTTAAAGTCATGGATGGGCAATTGGACAAAACCGTTGCTATTGGCTGGTTGAGCAAAAATACAATACGCACGTGACGATGAAAGACCACATTTTTGCATAAACCTCAACAAAAACATAGATAGTGAGGTTTATTGTAATGCTAATGAGTTTCCAAACCATCTCCTCTATTAACTATGATGCCATCCAGTCATGATCCAGTGATCTGATATGCTTGTATTAGCGTGCTTATGAGAATCCCTGTCATAAGCACGCTCATATTAGTCGCTCTCAGTGACTAATAATTTTTTGGGAGGAAGCAAATTTGCCCCCCTTCCCACCTCCTAACGCCGCCACTGCCCCTTACATTTTATACCGCTTTTATCTATTAATCAGATTGCTCGAAATTCTACTGCTATATTGTAGATCTGGCGTGTTGGTTTGATGGGTGTGAACAGTACGAAAGATAATGTCAATCTTGTCCTAAAAGCTTTCCAGGACGCCATGGATAATATCAAATTACAAAATAATTTGTAGAGTTATTGGGTCTTGGGAATTATTTTATTTTAGTAGTTTTTCAATTAAAGCATTATATATTTATGTTGTTGTTGTGTCTTTTGAAATGGAAGAGGTTTACAGCAAACTTCAGAGGCGTAATGCCCCCCCCCTCCGTAATAAATTTAGCAAACTTCAGAGGGGTAATAAATTGGTAGGGACCTCTGGGGGTATCGTAGCCTGCGTGACAGGCTCTCTGGGGTATCGTACCACATGAGATTTTGTGACACGCAAGCTACCATTTATTAATACACTGTCAAAACTTTCATGTCACGAAACCTCGCCTAACCTCCTAAGCAATCATATTTCGTGACTGCGTGACATGAGAACCAAGTTTCTAGGAATTTTGCATTATTGCTGCATGCAGGCCTTTCTATGGGTTTTAGCCTGCGAATGGGTTTTAAAAAAAAAATTCTAATTTTCTGCGTGTATTCACTTTTACAAGAGGAAAGACGAACAATATGGCTGTTGTTGAACCTCCTAAACAACTTTTAGTGCCTTTAAAAGTTAAAGAACGGTTGTTAATGGGCCCAGGTCCTTCAAATACCCACCAAAAGGTACTGGATGCCTGCGTTCAGCCGATTATTGATCTCTTAGACCCACGGTTTTGTGCAATTATGGATGAAGTAAAGTTGGGTTTACAGTACATTTGGCAGACGAAAAATAAGCATACTTTTGCGCTAAGCGGTACTGGTCATAGTGGTATGGAAGCTTCCATTATTAACATGACAGAAAGAGGCGAGAAAATAATGATTTGTGAGAATGGAATTTGGGGGGAGAGAGCGTCTGATATGGCTGAAAGAATAGGCAAGTGTCCTCTTTGTTTATTGGCAGATTGCATTTATTTTTCGCACAGGGGTTGAAAGGGGGTTGAGGACACCTTTTTAGCAGCTAAATTGTGACCCCTGGAGTTCATGTGCTCACTGTTCAGTTGCTCAAATTTATAAGGGGCTGGTCATAATTTAGCAGGAGGGTTGGGGAGGTGGAAACAGTGGGGGGGGGGTCACTTTTTTAGCTAGGAAAAAGGGGGGTTCATAAAATATTAGACAGTTTATGAAGGTGGGGAGGAGGTCTGCTGTTTTAGTTCAATTAATTAGGTATTATAGTATTGGTATAATATAAATTTTAGTATTTAATTTAAAGCATGACTAGGTACATTTTTACTGACACGAGCAAGAGAGGGGGGGGGGCATTATTTTTCCAGGTTATGGCAAAGCAGGGTCACAAAATATCATTCCTTAAGATTTTGAATTACACCTCCCCATGGCCCACCCCCCTGATAAATTATGACCAGTCCACTGGTTGATTGTGTTAGTTAAGTTAACCCATTGAGTGGCAGTACTTTCCCCTTTACGAGTAAAATCGTCTGGCATTAGACAGAGTAAAATAAAGTAGGGTGTGTCATGGTGCATTGCCACTTAAAGGATTACCAGTCAGTTTATTGTGAACCATTAAACTGCAATGCCCCCTATGCTTTCTGCATTGTTATTTTACTCTGTCTAATAATGAGGCTTTAGATGGCTTTGTACACAATTTCTGTTCATTTTGACATATTCCTCAATTTCTACATATATATCTGCCTGTGTAATTTTGTTAGGTTGTGATGTCAGAAAGATAGAAAGACCTATTGGTGAAGTTTTTACTTTGGAACATATACAAAAGGTTATTAACATTGACTAATTTACACTAGAGTCATGAGCAGATGCTGACCTACTTGCACAAAGAAAAATCTTTTATCTGAAGATTCGTCTGTAATAGAACTGTGTTCATAATATGCAAACTGACAAGTCATATGTTACAACAAATTCAGGTGGTGTGTATTCTGTCTAGATACAGGTGAACTTGAATTACAAACTACAATCAAACTGCTTGCTGCAAGAAAAGTAAACTTTACTCATCAAGGGGAGAGTGTTGCCACTCATTGGGTTAATCAGAGTATCAGCTTTACCATTTTACTTTGTCTAATGGCAGACGATTTCACTTGAATTGTTGAAGGGGAGAGTGGTGACACTATTACTGTCGATTGTCGCTTTTCAATGTGCGGCTCCCAAGTTCGTTGCAAACTTGCCAATTACGTTTCCAAGTTCGAAAATTGGGTGTGAACTTTGCAACACAGTTCACAAGCACATTTCAGCATTTGAACTATTGTAAACAAATGTTCATAGTTAAAGTTGAAATTAACAATTCAATGGAAAGATCTTGGTCCAGTGATCTACCAAGACGGTTTGTTTTTCGTTGAATTGGTTATTATATATTGAGTATGAACATTTGTTTACAAACGAAGTTCAAACATTGAAATGAACTTCCAAACTTTGTTGCGAAGTTTGTGCCAATTTTCAAACTTGGAAATGTAATTGGCATGTTTGCAGTGAACTTGGGAACCGCGTGTTTAAAAGTGACTTGAAATCGACAATATAAACAACATTTTAATTCAATTTCAGGGAATAGAGGAGCATAAACCAGGCGTAGTGTTTATCACTCATGGAGAGTCCTCAGGCACAACATGTCAACCTCTGGAAGGCATTGGAAAACTTTGCCATAAGTGAGTGCTAGTTGTTTACACACTTGAGAGTTATAGTAATCCATTTATTGAAAGTTATTTAAACTGCTATACACCCTAATGCAACTGACTTCATTTTTTTAATCTTTCTAATGCCAGATGATTTTACAGGCAGATTTAAAGCAAACACTAGCAGTTCTGTCCACAAATTGTTCTCCTCCTGAGTGATGTGATTTAATGAATGACATGCAATTTAGACTTAGAAATGTATACTTTGAAAAAAAAAATGTATACTTTAGTGCCCGAAAGATCAAATTCCCTACAAAATCGCTAGTGTGAATCAAGCTTTACGGGCAGGGGGTTACTCTTCTGAGCAGAATATTATTCCATGTATGTCTTCTGTTATTGAACTTTAGGCTGGTGAATTTCGCCAGACTTTCATTCAACCCCACCCGAATTCGCCAGAGCTTTTACGTTTAGTCACGTCTCTATTATGTGTACTCGCCCAAATTTGTAAATTCTATCAGTAGAAATAATATCTATTGCCATAGCTTCATCACCTGATTAGCCAAGGCCTCACACAAAACTGAAAACCCTGATCATATGATACTATATTCAGTGATTTCATCTGCCAAGGAATATTGCAAGATTTGTTCCCTCACTGACAAGTAATAACTTGAAGTACATTTTATTGCATGTTGAGAATAATAATAATAATAAACTTTATTAAAGTGTCCTGATACATTATTTAGCAATACTATAGTAGCTAATTGGGGACACTATTTATCTATAATATCAATAAATCTATATAAAAATATATGTAAAAATATTAAGTGCTGCATAATATTCTGCATTAAGTGCTGCATAAAATGCAGCAATATACAGTTATTGTCCACCTAGCATACATTCAATGTCAGTAATTTGCAAATCATGTTCTTAAATATTGCAAGGCTGGATGATCGAGTTTTTAATATCGCTATGCAACTTTGATCCAACCTTCGTGTTTTATAATTATATTGCAGCAATGATTGTATATTGATTGTGGATAGTGTGGCGTCTCTCGGAGGATCACCTTTGAATGTGGACGACCTCGAAATTGATGTTGTATATAGTGGTTCACAGAAATGCCTGGGTGCTCCACCTGGGTTAAGCCCTATATCACTTAGTCCTCGAGCTTGGTGAGTGAAAATATTTAACCTGTACAATACGCTGATATTAGGGACTTTAAGATTTACGTTTACGGCAAACTGCAAACTTCAAATCGCATTTGAAAGAAGGCCTACAGTTTTGACAACTAAGAGTAGCTATTTCATGCTCCAATTATAGTGTGCAAGTTGCCCTAACTTCGAACAGCTAACAGTTGACTTCAAATTACAATCTGAAGTTTGCTGTTTGCAGTTTGCTGTGAATGTCAATTTTAAAGTCCCTTTTGTTTGTGTCTGAACTACCTGAAAAAGATATCTCAAACGTGGTGGTCCAGTGTAGGTAGTATTCTACAATAAGCTGTTGTGGTTTGTGTCTGAACTACCTGAAAAAGATATCTCAAACGTGTTGGTCCAGTGTAGGTAGTATTCTTCAATAAGCTGTCGTGGTTTGTGTCTGAACTACCTGAAAAAGATATCTCAAACGTGGTGGTCCAGTGTAGGTAGTATTCTACAGTAAGCTGTCGTGGTTTGGGTCTGAACTACCTGAAAAAGATATCTCAAACGTGGTGGTCCAGTGTAGGTAGTATTCTACAATAAGCTGTCGTGGTTTGTGTATGGTAGTATTCTGTGTTTTGCCGTGGTTTGTGTTTGAAAAAAGATACACTTTCACGTTTTGTGCAAAGGTTTGAATGCGCCGCCCCACTTTCTTATTTTACTCTGTCTAATTGGCTTTGATGATTTTAAAAGATAGTTGTTAAATATTTCACAGGAAGAAATTACAATCAAGAAACACAAAGGTTCCATCATTTTATTTTGATCTCACGATGATCGCAAACTATTGGGGATGTGACGATGGACCACGCAGGTAAAAATTATCACAGAGTGTGGTTAGATCACTACCCCGATCCCCTGTAGCTCACAAGATTTATCTACATACAGCATGTTAGGATATAG
The DNA here is from genome assembly GCA_902702795.2 of Paramuricea clavata. Lineage (NCBI taxonomy): Eukaryota > Metazoa > Cnidaria > Anthozoa > Malacalcyonacea > Plexauridae > Paramuricea > Paramuricea clavata. The sequence goes on from CACRXK020012812.1 coordinate 12,664, forward strand.
GGTGACTTCACTGGACAGACTTTATTTGCTTCAAATTTCATATTTGTGGAGTATGGTTGGTCAGTTCAAGAGAGTAAACAAGCGTTCTGTCTTTCTAATATGCAATGTTCATCATATCATTTAGTTTTTATTCCTGTTTTCCTATAGATATCATCACACTGCACCAATTAACTCTGTTTATGCTTTGCGAGAGGCTCTTTCATTGGTCGTTGAGGAGGTTGGTTTGGGGAGATATGATATAAACAGTGTCATGTCTTGCTCAGTTTGTAAGTATAATCGGACATTTTCATCGGATTTTAGGGTCTTGAAAATTTCATTGCAAGACATCAGAAAAATGCTGAACTTTTGCAAGATGGCTTTGAGAAAATGGGACTTACATTTTTCGTTCAGGATAAGGTAATACCAAAGAGATATTGGTTAAGCCCCCCTTAGAACCTCTCTAACCCTCTTATAAAGTGTTCAACCCCATCAAAATTTCCCTTCACTCTTCCTATTTTGTGTGAAAGTCTTTAACCCTAACGCCTAACCCCTGTAAAAAGCTCGCACAGTGGTGCCGCTTGCACCCCACTAGACATTTTTCCATCCTCCTTTAAAAAAATGAAAATCCGCCCTTGGATACAAATGCTTTAAAATGATCTCTTTTTTTTAGCGTCATCGTTTGCCCACCATCACTGGTGTGGTCATTCCACAAGGTGTTGACCAGAAAAATGTTCCAGCATTCATTGGCGAAAAGTATGTAAACTACTGTAACCTTATTTATACTGGATAGCTCTATCAGTTCTAAACTGTTCTTCTTAGAGTTCCAGTAAGGATCATCTCTTATTGATCCAGTGTTACTACAGGAGGAAACCTAAACTAAACTAACTTAATTTATACTGGACATCTCTATCAGTTCTAAACTGTTCTTCCTAGAGGTCCAGTAAGGATCATCTCTTATTGATCCAGTGTTACTACAGGAGGAAACCTAAACTAAACTAACTTTATTTATACTGGATAGCTCTATCAGTTCTAAACTGTTCTCCCTAGAGATGCAATTGTTAATCATGCATTGAAATTAATTAATGTCTAATCTTTCTTCAGGTATAACATGGATATTGCAGGCGGTCTAGGGAAGTCTGCAGGCAAGGTAAATATCGTTCAACATCATGATCCAGTGATCCGAATGTTCCATTGTCTTTTCATTGTTTTGATTCTATGTCCAGCGGGGCCTATCGGTCTGTTTGTTCGCCTGTCTATTTGTCAGATCTCCGTTTTCAAATGCCAAAACTTCGTTTTCAAAAGCCAGAACTCCGTTTTCAAATGCCATAACTCCGTTTTCAAATGCCAAAACTCCGTTTTCAAAAGCCAGAACTCCGTTTTCAAATGCCAGAACTCCGTTTTCAAATGCCAGAACTCCGGTTTCAAATGCCAAAACTCCGTTTTAAAATGCCAGAACTGCGTTTTCAAAAGCCAAAACTGGGTTTTCAAATGTCTGAACTCCTTTTTCAAATGCCTGAACTGCATTGGGTTAGAACAGATTTGGGTTTGAGCAAATTAGCGGACACTCAATTTTGACAATATGAAACATCGCAATTTGCAAGCTTCAAGCGAAGCGAGCAAGTTTGGACCAGGCAGGGCTAACTGAAAATTTTTTTGGCTACTTGCAAAAAACTAAATACACAGGCATGGTTTTGAAAATCCCACTGTTCTCCAGTCATGATCCAGTCATCAGAATGTTCCATTCTCCTTTCATTGTTTAAAAATCCCACTGTTCTCCATGTCATCTAGTCATGATTCAGTGATTAGAATGTTCCGTTGTCTTTTCATAGTTTAAAAATCCCACTGTTCTCCATGCCATCCAGTCATGATCCAGTGATCAGAATGTTCCTTTGTCTTTTCATTGTTTTGAAAATCTCACTGTTCTCCATGTCATCCAGTCATGATCCAGTGATGAGAATGTTCCATTGTCTTTTCATTGTTTTGAAAATCTCACTGTTTTCCATGTCATCCAGTCATGATCCAGTGACCAGAATGTT
>CACRXK020012813.1:0-14677 GCA_902702795.2 Paramuricea clavata
ACATTTATTTTGACATGTTCGTACTTTATTAAGCTTTGCTGCATAGGTGTTACCCCAACTCATCAGCCCATATAATTCATGTAGGGTAAATTAGAGTGTAATATAGATGTTTAAGCATTTTCAAATCTATGTAATATCTGAGTTTATTCATTATTCCAATGTTTTTAGCAATTTTACTATTTACGTGTTTAATCTGATACTCCCAATTTAGATTATTATCAATATATATACCAAGATATTTAATAAAGTCTCCTTTAACAATGTTTTTAATCCGTATATTTCTAACTTTCTCTTTTGAGTTAGTGATAACCATAAAATTCGTCTTTTCCAAATTAATTGAAAGCTTATTTGTAGCACAGTAACGAAATATTTTTTCAATTTCTATATTCATAACGTTTTCAACGTCTTCAATACTTGTGTTTGAATAAAATATATTTGTGTCGTCTGCGAATATTCGGAATGAAAGTTTGCTACTGCAATTATGCATGTCATTTATATAAATTAAGAATAATAATGGTCTGAGAGTTGAACCTTGAGGAACTCCACAAGTCATTGTAAGCATTTCTGAATCACAATTACCAATCCGTACATATTGTTTCCTATTCATTAAATAACTCTTAAACCAATCCAACTGGGTCCCACGTACTCCATATTTGTCAAGTTTAGATAAGAGAATTTGATGATTGACATTATCAAAGGCTTTCGAAAAATCCAGGAATAGTGCACACGTTACTTCCTTTTTATCAATTGTAGTTTTTAAGGTATCTGTAATTTCAAGTATTGGTTGTTCTGTCAAAAATCCTTTTCTGATATTCAAAGAGTATACCATTTTTAACATGAAATAATTATAGTTGATTATAAATAATCCTTTCCAGTATTTTTAAAAAAGCTGACAAGACTGATATTGGTCGATAGTTACTTGGATTTGTAATTGTAATTGTACCATATTTGTATATGGGTGTAACTCGTGAAATCTTTAGAATGTCTGCAACAATACCCGTACTAATCGACTCATTATATATACTTGTAAACACAGGTGAGATTATTGGGGCTATCTTTTTTATCATTGTATTAGGAATATCAAAAGATGCTTTGGTACTGTCAAGTGTTAAAAACAGACTTAATACTTGAGTTTGCGTGATATAGGTGACATATTGTGTTAGCTAGGTTTGGACCTACATTGATAAAATGTTGATTGAACTGATTTGCGAAGAGAACTCCAAACCATTTAACAATTAGACAACAAGGCCGAGTTGTCTATGAGCGAATAGTCAACGAGGCGATGCCGAGTTGACTATTTGCTCATAGACAACGAGGCCGAGTTGTCTAATTGTTTTAGTATAAACTTTAACATTAATTTACAACTAGGCTGCAAACACAATACAAAAATACACAAAAAACATTATAAAACCATTAAAGGTAAACAAATATTTTAGTTTTTGTTCGCGTAAAATATTTTACAAAATTCAGTTTTAATTTTAAAATTTCATTGAGTGTATGTTATTTTGTCTATTTTCTTACCCTTAAAAATTGCCATTCGATATTTTTGTTGCTTTTTTCGGGGTTTTTTAGTACAGAATTGTTCAACAAGTCGTCCAAAAAATCATCAGACACTTCGGCAAAAGTGCAAAACGCGAATTTTCCGCCATTTTGAATTTTCTATTAGTAGGCTATCACTAATAGCCTACTAGTAGCGTAGCCAATCAGAAGGCACGAAATGTGATAGCTTACTAGTAGGTTTATACTAAATTCGTATAGTCTTGACGACCTTCTTTACTGTAATTTGAATATAATTATATACAGCACTCTTTGCAATGCGTTCACCGCTTCGATTCCGCATGTTTTGATGCTGAGGTTATATGTGTTCATGATGAAACGGTCTATCCCAACATACTAACCTTTATTTTTCAGCAGAGGACTGTAGACAAAGCCTACACCACGTACACCGCCTTCCCAAAATGTGTTCTTGCTTCCTCTTAGAGGGTAATTTGAGCCTGCACTATTGTCATATCCTCCAGCGGCACCACCGTTATCAGTTGTGAAAACAATAATTGTATTTTGCATCATTCCTTTGGCAGTGAGGGCATCCGTTAGGTCTTTCAGTGATTCATCTATGGTCGCGACCATCCCTGAAACCAAAAGGTTTTGAAAGCCATTTAATATATAGAATACTGTACATCATTTATTTATTTATTTATTTTGCCTTAAAATACATTTACAATTTAAGACAGAAGTTGGCAACAGCGCCAGCCAATTACTGCGGCCCCATTACACTAAAATAGGCTTACAAGTAATATAGACTTCAATGATCTTGTTTTTTGCACTTCACTTGGTGGAATTAATATTAGAATGCTGTTTTTAGGGTTAGTAATCCAAGTGAGGATATATACACTTTAAGACCGGACCAGGAACAACTGCGAAAAATGCAGCACACGTGTGAATTTTTTACATCGAACCATTAAAAATGTTGACAAACACACGATACCACCGAAACTTTTTTTTCCAGTGTCGGTGATTGAAATAATCAAATTTTGAATCTCCCTTTAATACTTTCATATTTTGTAGGAACGTTTCATCCGATACTAACTCGACACAATGATGTGCAATATTTTAATGACCAGCTAAACAAATCTGCGAAACCAAACAAGTTAGAAATCTACTAAATTAAAAAGATATACCTGCAAATCTCCTTCTTGATACGTCCTTAATTCCTGCAAACTGCTTGACATATTTCTCAGGGACTTGTAACGGATCATCTCCATTCCCAACATGCACTGCTTGGTGAGCCAAGTATAAGAACAATGGTTTCTTGTTATCGTAATTTTTGATGATCGTTTTTGCTTCTTTCGTGAAAAGTTCTGTACTGTATGATCCGCTTTCATTGTACACCAACTAAAATACGAAAAGAACGTTAGCGTCTGTTGACCAGATGGTGAGAAAAGCCGCCAGCGGAATTTTTCTTTGTTTTTCTAATCAGTTCCACCCAGGAAATCACAAGACAAAGAAAAATTGCACTCCGCTCGCAAATCGAGTATTGAATTTTCTGTATTGAAAATAAAATTTACCTGTAAATCTCTCCTTAAATCTAATCCATATCCATTGTCATAGGACACATGGGAATAATAGTCTTCTGTGTCTGTCCAGAAACCAAAATATGAGTCGAAACCGCGAAATGTTGGCGTGTACTCTTTCGAAAAAAATCCCAAATGCCACTAAAGAGACAATAGAATATAGTTCAATGGTTTACCATAAATTTTCATCTTGCTTTAGACAAAATTTTTAATTTGTAAATATTTTAAGAGGCACCTGGTGGAATTGCTATTAAACCATTATGCAAACCCATCAAATATTTAAGCTAGAAGAAAATAAAGGGAAAAATGTCATCATAGCTACCTTTCCTACACCGTGGGCACTGTATCCCAATTCTCGTAAACGATTTGGTAATAACGATTCACTCAGCGGTAGACCACTTGGTTGTTGATTATGGAAATCGTCGTGTTGTAAACCTGACAAGTAAAATTAGAAAAATTCATTATTAGAAGAAAAGTAAAAACTAGAAGAAATGTTAGGAAATTCATGCAAGTTGGTCTGGTGGATATGACAAAAATCTTTGACTGTCTTACCAAGATGGCTGGCATACTTGCCAGTCATGAAAGCTGCTCTACTTGGTGTAGACAAAGGTGAAACGTAATAATTATTGAGGACAACTCCCTCTTTAGCTAGACGATCCAACGTAGGTGTTGGAATTTGATTTGAACCATGAAAACTAACATCATCCCATCCCTAGAGAGAAGGAAAACAAAATAATATATTTAAGAGAGGCACGTTATAAAGTTTATATTGCAAACGAGGGGAGTGCCTTTTTGTCCTTTCCGAAAGTCGAATAATATCCCGAATGCATGAATGACGCTATCCTGCACGGAAAACCTTGTGGTAATTGTTTTATAAAATTGCTACGGCAGTTAAAAATGGGTTAACTTTATTTAAAGGACATTGGCAATAAAAATTTAGTTTAGTTCATTTGAAAGAACTCTTAAAACGATATATTAAACTCTATTACAGATTGTTTATATCTTGCTTAGTTTTTAAAATATTTCAACTTGAAAAAGTGAGCTGTTCGCCATCTTGGATTATTGAGGATATGCATGTTACGTCAAGAGAGGGATCACGCTAATTTTTTATCTTGAGAGTAAGCGATCAATATGGGTCCAAAACTTCGTTTCTGGTTGCTGTCTGAAATTTAGGAATGACTAAAAACATTTCAAACAATTTTGGATTGGTACTCGGTCATTTTAGAGTAGTTTTATATGGTTAACCCAACTCCTGACGTCATCAAAACCATAGTTAATGAGGTCAAGAATTCGTCCAAGATGGCGCACAGCTCATTAATTTCGGTCTAAATATTTCGAAAACTAAGCAAGGTACGACAAATTGGTAATATAGTTTAATATATAATTTTAAGAGTTCTTTTGAATAGGACAAACTAATTTTATATTGCCAATGTCCTTTAAAATGGTCAATTTATTTGAATGTTATTGAAACTGTTAACGGTTAACTATTCAACATTGATTTTTTCATTTCTGCAACAGTAAAATATGGAAATTCCCACCTTTCACATGGTCAAATATTTTTACTATTGAGTGCATGAACAATCATTTATATTGATTTTGTATAATTATATAGGATTACGATTGTAATAATTTATACTAAATATTTAGATAAATAAATAAATTTAAAAGAGCTTACCAAGTCATCTGCAACGACCATAATTATATGAGGTTTTGTATAAGCAGGTGAAACAGGAGACACTAAGGCAAGTATTAAAACAAAGACAACCACCGCCATTTTGGTTGGTATGTCGCCTGGAAAGGGAAAGAAAACGTTTGTGACAAAGCCTTCATTCAATATATAACGCTCTATAATTCTTGGGACCAAAGCAAATGTTTATAGTGTTGTATCATTTATCAGTAGCATGCATCATAATTATATTATACTGCAACTACTTGTCAATTACAATATTTTCGGATTAAAGGTACACTAAATCTCACAATTTACTGGGAAATTTTAAATGCAAAATCTATAAGAATTAAATGCAAAATCTATAAGAATTATATGGAAAAAGTTTAGAAATTCAATTTCCAAACTTTTTCACTCTTCTATATATTATATCGAAATGTTCCAGGAAAGCGTGGAAATATTCTAGGAAACCTGCATAACAAAAATATGGAAATAGTTCAATTTTTTAGTGAATTTCCTCAAAGTTTCATGAACTTGTGGTTTTATTGCTAACTTACTGAAAGTTTGACAGTTTTAATTAAGTAACTTTATCTAGTGCAACATATATTTTGCTTCCAGTGTATAGTAAAAACCTCATCTTGGTCAATATTTATACGGCCAAAGTTTCCAGATGTCTCAGGAAGATCCAAAATATGACGCATCAAAACTCTAGTATTTGGTGTTAGTCGCATTTAGTCGGAAAATACAATGGTTTTGTCAGCAAGGCGAGTGTTTCTGCATGCATGTATTTTCTAGTAATTAACATGCCAAACTGAAGAACCATTCTCAGTGGCGTTCCAAGAGGGGCTGTTCCGGGAGCGAAACTCCAGAAGTATAATTTTTTTCCTCATAAATTTCCTAAAATAAGTGTACATTTCGACGGGGTGGGGAATTTCGCAATATTATTTACCACCTCATGATAATTTTACCGATCAATTTACCGTCAAAAGTCACGGTTTTCCCTACATTATCGGCCGTTCTACCGTCGAGTTTTCTAAAACGTGTCGTGGGTGTCGTACCCCTCACCACCCTCTCTTAGGCCGTAGGATGAGCATCCAAAAGATGCTTAGAAAACGGATTCCGTTGCACCCCTCGTGTAACTACGTAATTTTCACATGAATAAATAGATAAAAACTTACTTTATCAGAATCCGTTGCTCCCCAAGCGAAACAGGTGCACAATTGGGAGAAAAATCCCTCCAAAGTTTGATATTTTCGCACTTCGAAATATTCGAACCGCCATTGTTTTGATAGCAAATACGCATGCGCAACTCAGCCAAACTCGCACTGCGCACGCGCACAACCAACGCACATGCTTCGAAGTGGAAACACGCTCAGTTATGCAAATAAATCATGGCTGAAGATATTTATAAAACTCGAATATCCTCATGTTTTGTGCATTTTTGATGGCGTTACGGAGCAACTTTGCAAAGTTACACGCCAAAGGCTTAAGAAATTTTTTGAGTGTAAGTGTTCATACATGGAGAAGAACCCTGATACCATTAAAAATAGAATGGTACCATCATATGAAATGCTGGAAGAGATTTTGTGATGAAGAGAAGATCCGTAGACAACAGAGAAAGGAAGAAAAAGGAGAAGGAACTAGCTTTAAAACTGTAACTTCTACCGAAGAATCACACGTGGAAGTGGAGCCGATAGAACCAAGGCGAAAAATTACACGTCAATCAGTCGCAGAAGCTATATTAAAATAAGGCCCTGCCTAAAAGAAATGCGCATGTACTCCCAGAGATATGTATTATTTGTGGAAGAGACGCCTCGTGGATCTCACTAGACAAGGTATAGTCATTTTGATAGGTAATTAATAATACTAGCGCAATGTGCACAACATTCTCGGGTTTGGTTTTAAAATATATTGAATTGTGATCAATTAAGTTTATTTAGGGTAAAGTACTAGTTTCTATGCTACAAATACCCAACCTTGTTATTAGCAGATATTTAGTTTAATAATTTTGTTTCACACCAGGTAACTAAGAAGAGAAGAAGAACCCCACTCATGTTGGCAAAAACAATGGTCTTCTACGTACAGCTGCTGAGAGAAAGAATGATGAACGGATACTCGTGCAAGTCCGGGGGAAAGACTGTGTAGCTCTGAAAGTCCGCTATCACAAATTTTGCTACTGCAATTATACAATATTTATCACCAGAGAGATGAAGAAGCAATCGGAGACTGAAAAATCTACATCAGTGTACGAAGAAGCAATCGGAGACTGAAAGATCTACATCACGAGAAGTCTTATGATGTATTCTGTAAGAAAGTAATCGAGACGGAGGTCATGGGAAATAAGCAAATAAAGTATGTGAAAGATTTGCTGGAGAAATTTGTTATCATTGCTGCTAAGGAAACTGAGAATGTGGACACATCTAAATATAGAGCTTTTAAAGCAATGACTGATGAAAAGTTATCCCAAACTTGTGTTCTGTGTACAGAAAATGAGAAATATTAGTGAGATTGTATATGTGGAAAATTTGGATTCTTCTGAATTGGTTGAGGAACATATGTCAATTAAGTCTGAAAACAACGATGAAGACTTTGATGAAGAGAGCTGTACCATTGATGATGATGATGATGTGAATTCCAACACAGAAACTGAGGGAAATTCTAAAGTCAATGAGTTACAAATTATATACAATGCTGCATTGATTCTTCGCCAAAAGGTGCAAGAAATACCAAAACTGAATCTTCCTTGGCGGTGATATGGCATCTGATTTGACAAGGGATAATATTTCAAATCTGACTATGAGGACTAGACTAGATTTCAAGTACACGCAATTTGATCACGTCCGAGGCGAAGCAGAGGACTGGATCAAAATGTGAGGACTTGAAATCTAGTCCAGTCCGAATTGGAGGATTTGAAATAACATCTCATGCGAATAAATCACTACTTAATTAATTTTGATCCAGTCCAAGGACTGAATTAATTTTAATCCAGTCCTAGGACACTACTGGATCAATGCACTTCATCAGGTATCCAGTATTATCATGTGAGCAAAATAAAGCAATATGGTTGGCTAATTTGCTCATGCATTCGCACATTATTAATGATTTGAGGTGAACAATGATGGCAATGTACGTGGGTATTATCAGTGCAGTAGATTCCTTGTTATTCTAGATAGGTGGCTACATACCAACTTATGTCACAATATAAATATAATATATGTAATAGTTCAAATACGAGAAGTAGAACTTTACCAGACAAAAGCCAGGACAGCTTATTGCAGAATTCATGCAATCTCGTTTTGAACATGTAAGCCCTTGGCCAGTATCCAATAAGTGGGATTTTATTGCTCTGATTAAAATCTGGGTTCAAAGATGAAAACATTTCTTTCAATTATAGATAGTTATAATGAGATTATGGATTTTATATTTCCTCCCAATTTATATTTTTTTTATAATGAATTTTTGACTTGGTGCCTGGGACATGTTTCTTTCACAGTTCAAGGTCCTTCACTGGTGCAGTCCGGCTTCGTCGATTGGAACAGATGGTTGGAAAATATGGTTGGAGCGAATGGAAAAGTTGGTCCAAATCCAGGATTGGTATCCATAGAGTATACTAAGCGATGCTGGAACGCACAGTTTAATTAAGAAGCGCCAAACATCTTGCATAGTTATTCAATAATACATTAAAGATTCAATCAGAGGTTTTCCTAGGAGTTTATATAAATATCCCTTAAAGCGCGGGACGAACTGGGAAACACTGTTGTCATATAATTTATCTTTCCAATCTTTCGGTATGTCATATTGTCTTATCAGCGTCGGCAAACGGATAAAGAGTGTTTCATCAAATGCTTCTGAATTTGGTAGGAAATTGTTTGCTTTCTGGGAAGCAAATTTTTGCTTCTGCAATAAAAGCCCATTAAAAATCACGAATATTTCCGCGACATTGTTTCTTACGTTTGGCCAAGGCTTTAAGTTTAGTGAAATATTTCATTTGTTCCTTGATCGTGTGAATTATATGTATATATATTTTTTATTCTCCGTCCTGTTTGATACAGGTGGGCTTTTTACCTCACACAAATTTGTATTGAATTAGGATGTTAATATAAAGTAGAATTAAACGTTAAAACGGTACTTTGAAACAATAGCCAATGAATTGAAGTGATTTAGCATATGAGCAAGCAAAATATACAATGTGTTTTAAACAGTATTTAATGTGGGTGTATTTATATTACAAGGTTTGATCAGTATTCCGTGATTTTATTTTGTTGTTTTTGCGGAGGAAATCGGGGAAACCCGAACACCGCGGAAAAATGTCTGCGCATGCGTCTACCTTACTTGTAATAGTATTGCGAACTTGATGAGAAGCTGTTCCGAACGTTTCCGAAGGCTCAAAATGGCGGTAAAAAGGAGTGACTTCATTGTGCGTCTTTACAGCCAGATTTCGAGCGCAAAAATAAACATGTCATTCTAAAAACTAGGAATAAATACAGCCAGAAGGTTCAAGAAATTGTATTGTACAAGAACATGAACTAAAGGTGATTGTTGACAAATTTATCGTCTGAAACATTTTGTTTATCAACTAAGCAACGACAATTTCCGAATTTTCGTTTGAGATACATTTCTTTAAAAAAAACTGTGTCGCCAAATATAAAAAATTTTCGTGTTCACAATAATTAAACTTTAGAATTTATTCTACAATTAGAGTTGGTTAAGAAGCTTAACTTTTCGAGAGTTTTCTTAACTTTTGAGATTGAATTTTTGTTTTGAATAATTTTGCAAAAATTTTCGAAGTCGTGTCCGTTAAAATGAACAATTTTTTACATGAATTATATTTCATATCATACTTTAAATGGCAGGACGCTTTCAATTAATGTCTAGTCTACCCATTTGCTATATTTTCTCGTTTGTTTTACTAATTTTTGACCAATTAATAAGCATGGTTTTGTTTTAGAAATTGATATTCAAATTCCCCGCCATATTTTCATAATTTGGTGCATGCGCAGACGTTTTTCCGCGGTGTTGGAAACCCCACAGTAAGAATCTATTTTTATAGTCTGCGCGTGCGCAGTGCGAGCTTGGCTGAGTTGCGCATGCGTATTTGCTACCAAAACAATGGCGGTTCGAATATTTCGAAGCGCGAAAATATCAAACTTTGGTGGGATTTTTCTCCCAATTGTGCACCTGTTTCGCTTGGGGAGCAACGGATATCTGATAAAGTAAGTTTTTATCTATTTATTCATGTAAAAATTACGTAGTTACACGAAGGTGCAACGGAATTGCATCTTTTTGATGCTCATCCTACGGCCTATCTCGCTCAGTTCCTCCTTGTGCATTCTAGTCCATTCGCTAATTTACCTGAGTCAATATCTATGCCTGCATGTCTATCATAGTACACCGAGAAATGCAGCTATTAACCGAAGAAAAAATTGCTTACTGTATAATAATAAAAACTGGAATTCTACCATCCGAGTCTACCACGCACTAGTTTAAAATTTTTCAAGTTGTCTTGCAGATGTCCTGCATGAGTTCATTAGCAAACTGTATTTGGTCTATATGGGTTTATAACTTCATCCACTGTTACTGTACTGGAGCCAGTTGTTCCAATGTCGATAACTTTAACCCTAGAATGACTTAAAATTCAAAGCAAGCTCCTTGGCAGCTTGAGTATAAATTTGGAACTGTTTCTTCAGAAATCTTGTGTGGTTCGATAGAAGAGTCTGAGTTTACTTCTCTGAAGTTTTGAAATAAACAGCCGTGCAGAAATACAAACCAAAACAGCGATTTGTACAAACCAAAACGACGCTAACCACCTTTGAACAACTGTCTGTTGTACAATATACTGTCTTATAATTGTTCGAAAGGACTCAAGTCAAAAGTAGTTGAAGAAGTGCATTTGCCTTAGATTTACCCGGAATACATTCAAAATATGAATTAACTCTTAAAACAGTTCGCGCTTCCTTATACATGTTTCAACACAGCCATGCATCTTTAAAATATATACCAGTCTCTAAATTTTCAGATGCAACGTGTTCCCTAAAAATGCTTCGAAATCTTATCAAACATTAATTTTCTACAGCTAATTGAAAATAAAAATAACGAAACAAATAGAAATTAAAGATATTTCCCGCCTTACAGAAACCTGAGACGTATTTAACAAATTTGGCAATAATTCTTTGTTGCCGATATGAATAATTAACAACATTGGATTTTTATTTTTGTTGTATAAATTAAACGTAGTATATTTAAACTACAAAAATCTCAGTGATAGTAAATTTCAAGTAGAATCATTGACGTTTTGGCTAATTTAGTGGAGTAAATTAAATTATGTTGATGATTTAACTGCGAAAATATCCAAAATCATCCAACAGGTGTCTACTCTGATTTATAAGTGTATTCACTATATAACGAGAAGTTGATAAATCTGATTTCAAATAAAATTTCTAACCTTACTTCTTTCATTGCTATTTAAAGCAGCATAAACAGCCTTACACATCTCTTAAGAGTGCAAAGTTATCAAGCATTGTTTCAAATGACTTTAATTACAAGCTTACAATCTCAAGACAATGTAATTGAATAAATATGCAAATTGTGGCAAAATGATATAACAGCATTATTCAACAATTATTTACCTCCAAAACTATTTGTCATCATTTGTTAATCGCTGTGGAATTCAAGTTTTCATATTTTTCCGATGAGTAATGGTTTAGTCATCTGCAACGGTGTCTTCACGGTCCTGTGGTCTCGAGGTTTATGAAGCAACGTTGTAAGCAAAGATCAATGTAGTGTAATAGAGTCAGTGAATCAACAGGTGTTCGCCTTATACGGTTGTCATATGAACAGGTAGCGTTAAACGCTGCTAGATTTCGTACAAAATATGCCAACTGAACCGTAACTTGCTCAAAGTTTCAAAATAAACACAAAGAAAGATTCGGGTATAGTTTTACATTTTAATCAAAATTCAGTAAAACAACTGTGCAATGTAAAGTTTAATCTTCATTTTAAACAAGAAAATTCGCTTAATAGGCCTATATGTCTGCATAATAAACTTCTATATTTAGCAATGTCAACAAAGGTATAAAGTTAGGATATTATTGATAAAATAAACCTAAAACATCACTCGATAGCATTAAAATCTGTAACAGTGGACGTTATATCGTTGATAATTCCACACTGTTATAAGACTTTTGTACTGTATATTATGGTCTTCGGATAAACAGGGAACAGTTAGTCTGATGTTGCTATATTTCACCACAAATGTGCTAAAACAAGGTAGCCTATATTTGACGTTTTGTACATTTATTAAAGAGGTTTTTAAGTGCGCTATTAAACAACCGGTCAGAATAAGAAATCGTTTCAGTTAGACGACTATACCATAGTTCATTGTAAATAAATCTTTTCCCGTACAAATACGAGCATACAAGACTAGTTTCCAACATGTAGACTTTGGCGGGAAAATATATCGGATGTCATGGTAAATTTTTGTGATAAGTATTTTTAAAGTTTTAAACTCGCAAAAATTAAATTTGTAGGCTAAATACGCTTTGTGCAATAATTCTTTGCTTCAGTGGTTCAACCAGCAAAAAGACACATTATCAAAGTTTCATAGTTAAAAGAAACCATCAAGCGTATAGTTATGTCAATAAATGTGGCTTGTTACCCGTATGCTACAACCAGCGTTCTTCACTAGAGCGTTAAGTGAAGTATATCTGAACTAAATTTTGCAACCAGTTGAGACGAAGTGAAGCATAGCGAGACTTTGAGTCAATAAACAAAGACACGTTATGGCATCGTCTGAATATTTACTTCGTGGCGTATAGAAAATCTTATTTTATTCAACATTGCCAAAACGTACCGTATCAAAAATTCTAGCCATACTTAATAGATAGGGACGCTCAAATTCTCAATTTATGCAAGTTTTCCGGCCTGACACGAAACCTAGCCATACTTTTAAACCAGAACCTGACACCAACTGTTATATAAGGTTCTATGTTTACACTGTACCGGATAGCAACGTGAAAAACCACCACTACCTTTTAAGAACGCTATTTTCAGAGGAATTATTGCAACCGGGAGATGTTGTTTCGCTCAGCTTCTGAAAGTTGTACATTCCGTATCGGATAGGTGCTTTTTAGCACCACTACGGAAACATTATATATCCTTATATCACGTAAACATAGCCTTAATCACCGGGTATATATATATATATATATATATATATATATATATATATATATATATATATATATATATATATATATATATATATATATATATATATATATATGCGAATATTAATAACGAATCAAAATTGGTTATACTCGTGTATTTTTGTAATTTTTCAAATTGATTGACGGTGGACTAAAGAATTGGCAATCATCCATTCTGACAACGGATATTTCAAGCTCTAGATTAAAAACTAAATAATAACATGTTTATTCGTCGCTTCTTATCCACTGGATATCCCGCATTGAAAGCTTTCAACCACATGCAGTAACCTTGTTTAGAAATAGTCAGCAATGACATACCTTGAGGAAATCTAAATATCTAAGCTGATTTGTTATACAGGGTGTATAAAAAAAACGCAACCTCGGAATTTCCTAAGAAATTACCATGCAATTCCTAAGCATAAAAGATTTTAGGCCCCTGGGAATTGAAATCGAATTGCTATAGATCATATTACTGTTGTTGTGCATTAAATAAATGCATAAATTTTGCTTTATGCACTGGCGTGTGCAGTAATTTTGACAGTTGTGCTATTTTAAATTCCCAGGCGCCTAAAATCTTTTATCTTTAAAACAATGTCGATTACTTGGGAAATTCCGAGGTTGCGCTTTTTTTGATACACCCTGTATAGGGATATCGCGTAAAGTTAATTAATAAAATTTCGATTCAAATTGAAGCCCTCAAAATAGCTTAAAAGTTTAAATTAGTGGTTTTGGATCATGAATGCTCTATACACAGTAAAAACAAATTGGTTAAAATGACCAATTTAAATTGGTTGCAACCAATTTAAATTGGTCATTTTAACCAATTGAAGAATAGGTTAGTCTGACATGACCAATTAAATATTGGTCATTTCGACCAATACATAATTGGTTGAATTTTTAACCAATTTAAAATGGTACATTTAACCAATTTCTTTTGATCAGTCGATGTTGAATTTCCCAAAATAACCAATAAAAATTGGTCATATCCCCAACCAATTTAAAATTGGTCATATGCATAACCAATTTAAATTGGTCATCTCTATAACCAATTTTAAATTGGTCGAATCCATAACCAATTTTTAATTGGTCAAATCCCGTAACCAATTGTAAATTGGTTAAATGGGTAACCAATTATTAATTGGTCAATTCCCATAACCAATTGGAAATTGGTCAAATGCATAACCAATTTTTTAATTGGTCAAATCCATAACCAATTCGAAATTGGTCAAATCAGTAACCCATTCTAAATTGGTCAAATCTGATCTGGCAGTGTTTTCTGTTATCCAATTCTGCATGTAATTTATTTCTGTAATGCATCCATAGCTTTGTTGGCCTTTGTTGTTTTACTCAGTCAAACACTAGATTTACTCGTAAAGAGGGGAGACCTTTAGTCAATACACCACAGACACAGTGTCCGAGTGACAGTGGCTAAACTTTGATATTGATTTTATATTTCAATTGTATTTATTTAGTTTACCTGGTCAAAATTTTGCCGCCCGAGTTAATTTTAAATTCTTCATGAGTTCATGGAAACTCTATTTACACAAAATATTTATAGTGTTTGTCGTGTGACATATAAACATGCAAGCGAAAATTCTCACGATCGACGAGCGCGGTTTCGCACGGACAGGCTGGGACCTAGTTTTCCGACAACGCGCGCAAAGCCTCCCGGGATAGCGTCATCACACTGACGCCGCCATATTTATTCGAAATTTTTATTATTCATTTTGATTTTT
>CACRXK020012814.1:0-14677 GCA_902702795.2 Paramuricea clavata
ATGAAGTACCTTACAGTAACCGACATAATAACGTTTTTGTCAACAATTGGTTTAAAACTAATTTTGAACTGTGACAGTGTCGGTAGCGCCAATAATATGAACAAGCTTTCGTCATAAAACCAGTAATTTTGGCTGCATTTTGCATCATATAGCGCCATGTGAAGGCCAATTTAGACCACACAAATTTTGTTTCATAAAACTGTCGCATGCAACCTGCTCAAGTCCACAACTCACTTAGGCAAGTTGTATGTTGATTTACACAGTACAACTCAAGTTGTAAGTAGTAGGTTGCATGCGACAGTTTTTGGAAAAATAAAGTCACCATCTTTCTCAACGGCCAGTTTATAATAGTTTATACCTGTAAACCACATATAAATCATAAGTATTCTCTAGTTATAATCAGTCCGCGTATTTTCAGTTCTAAAATGTTGTATTTCGGCTGATGAGAAAGATCGTGACTCAATCTTTACGACCGTTACGACCATATGGAAACCAGACTTATGGAAGCAAAAACCTTATGTTTTGTCATGTGTTGAAGATTAGCACAAACCGATACAAACACAATTTTAACCAGTCCCCCCAAAACGTCGCTTGCTTCTTAAGCTCCCCTATTGATTGAAACAAGGAATAAAAAAACTTAGCTCCCTA
Source organism: Paramuricea clavata (assembly GCA_902702795.2). Classification (NCBI taxonomy): domain Eukaryota; kingdom Metazoa; phylum Cnidaria; class Anthozoa; order Malacalcyonacea; family Plexauridae; genus Paramuricea; species Paramuricea clavata. The sequence continues at coordinate 649 of CACRXK020012814.1, forward strand.
TTGATAGAAACAAGGAATAAAAAATCTTAGCTCCCTATTGATTGAAACAAGGAATCAGAAAGCTTAGCTCCCTATTGATTGAAACAAGGAATCAGAAAACTAGCTTCCCTATTGATTGAAACAAGGAATCAGAGAACTTAGCTTCCTATTGATTCAAACAAGGTGAATGAGAAAACTAGCTCCTTATTGATTCAAACAGAGAGTCAGCCTGCATGCGTTGGCTAGAAATTTCCGAGTAAGACAGAAAAGAATCAAATACAGGGGGGTGCGGGGCCATAGTTGTACGAAAGCCAAATATCAAGCGGATAGTGATTTTTTCAAGCATTGACTGGTATAACCCAGACTAAACTCCAGTATTCACAAAATCAAATTTTCTTTATTAAATTGTCCATATCTAGAGTTTCTACCACGGTGAAAACAATAACTATCCGGTAGCTATCCGGCCTTCGTGCCAATAGGCCCCCAGTTCAAAAGAGGCCCCCAAAGCGAGGAAGTCCTTAGAATTCCTTGATACAAGATTGCTTAACCGAATATATAAATTCTGAGTTTGACTAATGGTCGCGGGTCGCGTCGTCGCGGGTAAGAAGTCGCGTGTCGCGGGTAAGAAGTCGCGTGTCGCGGGTAAAAAGTCGCGGCTCGCGGGTAAAAAGTCGCGGGTCGCGGGTAAAAAGTCGCGGGTAAAAAGTCGCGGGTCGTAAAAAAGCTCCAAACCGTGTATTTTATTGAGTTGCGGGTTGAATAAAGTGTGTAAAAATCACATTATCATTTAGTTATTTAATGGTTTTTATCAATAGTATTATAATACTCCAATACCAACAATATGGCATCCTATGGTATTACGTTATATTTATAATGTCTGCAAACGAAGAATGCGTTTTTTCATTTCTGCCTTTTTAATTCGGAATAATTTGCATTTACAATTATAATATTTGCAATTGCGTTGTGTAATACGTTCAGTATAGGAGTCAAGTTTAAATGTTTATCCTGTTGTCATACCACAGAACGGCTGGTGTTATGTTACGTACTTTCTGAATTAAAACCACCCTTTAGTTTATACTACTTCGAAGGCTGGAGGGCAGAATATTCGCTGGTTCACAACTACTCGTGAACAACGCATTATAACGTCTGTTAACGCATTATAACGCATTATAACGTCATTACAACGCATTATAACGTCTGTTAAGAAATAATGCCTCGTGAGATGAGAGGCATTTCACAAGATTTTGAAGCGAATACGTTGACGCTCTGCGCTGTTTAAACTTTAAATCTGTGACTTTATACTTTAAGATTATGACCTACAATCACGCAAAGAATCTACACTACATTATTTATAGTTCAAAAAATGAAGATAAACCAAACATTAATTTGCCAAGTTAAAACTGTACTCGGTGCGTCAAAAGTGCTTTACAACTTCCGTAGGAGAAACAAAGCTTCGTGAGGGAAAAGATAATGTATTATCTAAAAAAACCTAAAAAAGGCTCCCCATGCATTCTTATACTCGTGCAGCGGCCAAATGCCTGGCACGAGTAACAAGTAATAAAACTCTATATTCAATATTTTAAATAGAAAAGAAGTGTATTAATTTAATGTGTTCCAATCAGCATTTTTTTCGTGTTCCCTTTGGCAATAATTAAAGGGTGTCCGGGATAACGCCAGTCGGCTGTGCTCATCTGGGCTCGACTTAAATATCCAGGTTGTTGGTTAATCATACTGTACTTTTATAATGTAGGGCATGGATATATCTATTATTTGTGATACTATATGGTTGTTTTTAAATTGGTATAAAACTAATTGTAATAGTAGTGGTAAACTGAATTTATTTGTGCCAAAGTCTTGTTTGTTTCTTTCAGAACACATTTTTTGATTACAGGATTTTTGTCATTATATAATTTATTCTTTCAGGTTTTAGGCTTCTGGCACGTTTATATAAAACCATTAAATCATGACAAAAGGCTCTTTGGCAATGTTTTGTAATGAAGCAATCCGATATAGTTGTTTACTAAATGATAACGTGATTTTTAAACACTTTATTCAACCGGCGACTCAATAAAATACACGGTTTGGAGCTTTTTTACGATCCGCGACTTTTTACCCGCGACCCGCGACTTTTTACCCGCGACCTTTTACCCGCGACCCGCGACTTCTTACCCGCGACCCGCGACTTCTTACCCGCGACCCGCGACTTCTTACCCGCGACACGCGACCCGCGACCATTAGTCAAACTCGTGGCCAAACTAGAAAGCGTGAACTTTGCTGGCGTCAAATATCAAGGTGTGAAATTCACTAAAGTATAAGTTATTGTTCGGAGGCATATATCATTGCAACAACATTAGAAAGCTTATAGTATAGTATTTACAGAGTCTCTCGAAGTTCAAGCTTGCGCGATGCCGACTTCGGTGACTTTTCTACTGCGTTTGCGTTTTGGCTTAGACGTTTCCTTACCAATTGTATTTAACCGCAAGAGGTCAGACTGACAATTTGAGTCAATCATAATTACAAGTTTCGCGCGAAGCCATTCAGTGGTCATAGCATTTTCCCCTATATCTCGGTCGCTTTTTAACATTTTCTTAAAAAAGTTGCTGGAATTGAGAGATATATCATTACTTAATATAAATATATAAAAAAATTTTTTGACAAAATCAGAGTCTCATCATATATTGTAACCTTTTTATAGGCCATTTAATACATTCGACAAATTTAAGGTCTGTCTCATACCACACAGTGTCGTCGGTTTTAATTCAAACAAATTTAAATTAATTGAACGAATTATTAAGTGCGGCGCTAGTGCGTCGTATGAAATGAATTAAATTCGTTCGAGAAGTTTTCTCCGATATGGTCAGACATACGTCTCTTGCGCGCGTCTTCGTTTCATATATGTCGTATGACTCGTATCGCAATGAATGCATAAATTGTTTCTGTTTCTATCCAATCCATGATTGGTATCATGAATTGAATTCGTTGTTTGAAACGGAACCATTGATTTTGAGCTCGACCAATCGATAACTATAGTACTAACGAATTAAATTAATCTCAATTAAATTGGACGTATGAAACCACGCACTATATACTTTCTAAACGTCGTATACTATGCGACGTATGAAACAGGCCTTAACATATTATCCTACCTTTTGACTTGTTGCCTTGCAATAAACCGCCATTCAATAGATTGATACTGTATTGATGATATAGCCTCTAAGAGCGATAGCATTTAGGCTGTCAATACAGATCGACATTTACAATTATACGCAAATCACTCTACACCGGAATAAGCCAATAGGAGTAGCCACGGGTCAAAAGTGCGGATATTAATTGCAAAGAAACCTGTCAACATGTTTCGCGTAAAAACAGACATCTAATGTTACGGGTTCATCCTCAGATGCCAGCAACGACGTTATTGATTTATTTAATAAAAACATAGAACTTCTAACACGTTTGGCAGCAGCAATATCAATATACGGTAGTGCAGTAATATATATAAAGCGTTATATCGCATAACGAGTTCAATAGCAGTCGCCAGAATAACAACTACTACCTTCCACCTTCCACGCCCACGTACGAATTGGGGAAAACAGCAATTCACTTATCACTCGGTATCGGAATGGAACTCTTTACCTATTGAACTGAAACAATCTACTAATCTTAATCTCTTTAAATCCAAACTAAAACAATTTATCTAATTGGCAACAAAACATTTTATTGATTTTATTGCTTCATCTGAAGGAGCATGAAAAAATAAGCCGATTGGCCGTTTACTGCTCTATTCTATCTCATCTGGTTCCGAAGTTATACGCAAAAATGTGAAAATATAAATTGCTGATTCAGCACATTCTGTGACGTCATAAGCTGGGTAAGTATGTTTATTGAATAGTAAACTAAAGCATAGCTGAGTTATTATTGGCTCAAATCTAATGAAATTTTGCATACAGATAGTACATGATGAGATGCATGGGAAATATACTTTCGTTGTCAAGGCAACACAGTCGTTCCCAGGCCTCTTACACTGATTTTGAATAACTAGTTACATTTATCTATGTGTATGTCATTTTCGAATTATTATCATGCAAGTAAACTTTTGGCATGCATAGGTATCATACACATACTTCTGATATTATTTTATTCTTATCAGTACCTTGAATAAAGCTGTTTCATAAAATTGGTGCAAGGGGTCTGGAAACGACATTGTTACCTTGGCAACAAAATTAGAAGTGTTTTTCCATGCGTCTCATCATGTACAATCAGTATGCAAAATTTCATTTGATTTGGGCCCATAATAACTGAGCTATGCTTCAGTGTAGTATTCAATAAACATACTTACCCAGCTAATGACGTCACACGTTGTGCTGAATCAGCAATTTATATTTTCACATTTTTGCGTATAACTTCGGAACTAGATGAGATAGAATAGAGCATTAAACGGCCAATCGGCTTATTTTTTCATGCTCTTTCAGATGAAGCAATAAGATAGATGAAGCAATTTTTGTTGCCAATACCCTTTAAGTTGAACAATTTATCTAATTAAGTTGAGTTTTTTCTAACTATGAAGTATAATTAAATATAATCCACTTGTAAATATTTCATAGTTTATAAATAAGCATAGACGTATAGTTTACGAATACCATGTATAATATAGATATATATTACAGGACCTCCCTTAAAAAACACCTCGGTGAGTGGAGCTTCCTGAATAATTATTATTATTATTATTATTATTATTATTATGGCAGTAAGTAGATGGTAATGGTTTATTAATCACATTTCAATATAGTATACAGTGGAACCCCGTGGACGTATTAACGGGGTGAGATCAAATTTCAATTGTGACGTCATTAAAGCTATGTTTATTCGAAAATCACAATAACACTATTTTACCAATCGTAAGTAAAATAATGGAGCGCATAGTTCACAGACAAGTGTACGAGTACTTACAAGAGCATGATCTAATCACTTCAGAACAATTTGGTTTTCGCCCTAAGTTATCCACAAGCATTGCTTTGACACAACTCACTGAGGAAATCTTGCACAATCTCGACAATAAATTGGTTACAGGTGCAGTTTTTATCGACTTGCGAAAGGCGTTTGACACGGTAGATCACGAGCTGCTAATTTTGAAATTAAGAAATCTTGGTTTTTCAAAGTCTGTCATTAACTGGTTCACGTCCTATTTGTCATCACGTACAGTAGTCACATCTATCAACAATTCAACATCGAGTGTAAGACCAGTCACCGTTGGTGTGCCGCAAGGAGGCATATTGGGCCCGTTACTTTTCTTGATATTCATTAACGACTTGCCTCAATGTCTTAATAACTGTAAGTCGATTCTTTATGCTGATGATACATTAGTAGTGAAAGACCCCCATCTGGGGACGGAAGTAATTAGTATGCAGGGCAGGCCTACTGTGACAGGTAGCGCGACCAATTAACGCGGGCAAGCCTGGGCCAACTGTGACAGGTAGCGCGACCAATTAACGCGGGCAGGTCTGGGCCAACTGTGGCAGGCAACAATTAGCATTACAGTAACGAGACCAATTAGCGGCACAACACAGTAACGCGACCAAACAAATTATCAGAGATTATAAATATCGTGTATCAAACACACGTTTCATTTCTCACTGTTGCATTTTGGCGAGTGGTCTCTGGTTTTCTCAAGTGTTGTCTGGTTTTAAAGTGTTCTCTGCTTTTTCGATTGCGTTGGATTGTTTTTTTTAAAATGGCTCATTCGGTAAGTTTGTGTATTTGTTTTGAATATATGTTTACGATAGTTTCAGAGTCATAGGCTGGATAAAATTTGTTTTTGAATATATGTTTACAATAGTTTTAGATTAATATGTTTATGATATTTTTAGATTAATATGTTGGATCTTATCAAAGCTTGTGAAGCTGAAAGTGAACTCGACTTTCTTCAGGAGTCGTTTGTTCTGACTGATGAGCAGAAGGAAGTGACGTATCTTTGCAGGCCCTAACCCTAACCTTCGGCCAACTGTGCCAGGTAGCGCGACCAATTAACGCGGGCAGGCCTACTGTGACAGGTAGCGCGACCAATTAACGCGGGCAAGCCTGGGCCAACTGTGACAGGTAGCGCGACCAATTAACGCGGGCAGGTCTGGGCCAAACGTAATCAATTAGCATTACAATACAGTAACATCACTATAAATACAGCTAGTGTCCTTTCACCTGCATAGTCTGTATTCAACGCTCACGATGGAATGTTTTCACGGTAAACCAGCTGCTTGTTCTACAACTGCTCGTGGTACGTTTTGGTTTTGTGGCGAAACACCGAGCTGCGAGTTCTTTTGCCATGACGAAGACTGTTATCTGTTTACGAGAGCAATGGAAGCCTGTCAGAATAGTGGTTCCAATCATCCCATTTGCCCAACACATCAGAGACTAGCCAAATTACGTGTGGTAAAAGATAAAATGAAAGAAAATTATGGAAGACCCTTCTTCACGTGTTCTGATCGACATGATCCTTGCAACTTTTGGCAATGGGGAGACGTTTACGAGAGCCCTCGACCACGCTGCAAACACGGGATGGTATGCACCGTACGTAAAGTGAAAAAAGAAGGACCCACCCAGAACCGCCTGTTTTACTGTTGCCCTCAGATAGACAGCTGTGGATTTTTTGAATGGAAAGAGATCGAACCTCGTGTGGCCAAGACTGGCTTCGTCCTATTCAGTGACCCGCTAGAATATCGATACAAGAATGAAGACACGGGAGAAGCATTCACTAGTACTAACATTAATGCTAAGGAAGCGTATGAAGAATTCCTTAAGAAATATGAATAACTGTAATAAAACGAAATAAATTGTTTTTATCATCATGAATGTGTTATGTATGTTCTTGAGATAAATCACTTACATTTCTCATTTGGGTTTTAACCTTTATGGGGAGAGGTTCTCTGGTGAGATGAATATAAATATAATTTTTGACGAGTTGAGACAAAATGAAATCGATATCGATAAGCAGACTTTGTCGTTTCATATAAATGCAATTCTGAACCACCATCGAGATCTATATCGTGAAATGAGTGCTCATGGTCTAAACCTTGACCAAGTCTACAGAGATATAAATATGACAAACTTTGGTCGCATTTTTGCTTATTTAGCGTTAGTTTGTGTGCAAAGTGGCAGCGAGGAAAGCGTTCGAGAGCATGTCCGAAAAACTGTCGAGGCCTTTCGAACTTTTTATATCCCAAAAGCGAAGAGGAATAATAAACCACCAATTTTAATAGCGCTCTCACTTACACTATTAGCTTTATATGTTAGTATATGATTGCTGCATGGTTCATTTCGTTCTAACCTCTGAGGTGAAAGGATGCCCTGTTGTGGTAAAAGTCTCCCAGAAATTTCACTCCGAGATATCTTTCGGAAAGTACGTTGTATTTCCGCTTGCTGTGGAGGGAAAATTGTAATTCAAGCCTCAGACATTGATGGCAGAAAAGTACCTGAGCCAAATCTATTACAATCCAGAAAGTCCCGCAAGCTTTGGTGGCATAGATTCAATTTACCGTGTCGTAAAAGACGAAGGCAAACATCAGATATCGCGGAATAAAATACGGCTATGGCTACAAAAGCAAGACACGTATACTTTACATAAATCTGTAAGATATCGTTTCAAAAGGAACCGTGTTATTGTAGGCGCAATTGACGAGCAGTGGGAGGCGGATCTTGTGATTATGGACTCAATAAGCAAATATAATAACGGCTTTAAGTACATTTTAACTGTAATCGATGTACTTAGCAAATATGCGTGGGCTGAACCGATAAAAACAAAGACTGGAGAAAATCTTGTCAAAGCCTTTGAGAAAATACTTAAAAAAGGTCGAAAGCCTGAAACGTTTCACAGCGACAAAGGGACAGAGTTTATGAATCGAAAGTTTCAAGCCTTTTTGAAGAAACATAACATCCGGTTTTTCACGACGCAAAACGAAACCAAGGCATCGATTGTCGAAAGGTTTAATCGTACGCTCAAGACGAAAATGTGGAAATACTTTACAGCGAAGAATACGCTCAAGTACGTGGACATTCTCCAGAAACTGGTCAAATCTTATAATCATTCGAGACATCGTAGTATTGGCATGAGGCCTGTTGATGTAAATGAAGACAACGAGAGCATTGTGTGGCAAAAACTTTATGGAGAAGAGTCAGACAAATCCATTCGGTTCAAGTTTAACATTGGCGACCAAGTACGAATCAGCAAAGCAAGGCGCACATTTAAGAAAGGATACCTACCTAATTGGACCGAGGAAGTATTTACGATAACCAAACGTGTTCTTCGACGCCCACCCGTGTACAAGATCGCTGATTTTGATGACGAAGAATTGAAAGGAACATTTTACGAGCAGGAACTTCAGAAAGTCAACAAATCAGACAGTGATTATTATAGAGTCGAAGAAGTACTTAGATCACGCATGCGTAATAAACGTAAAGAGTATTTTGTAAAATGGTTGGGTTACCCCGATAAATTTAATTCTTGGGTACCAGCAGAGAGTGTAAAAGATATTAAATAAATGTATTTGAAACATATCAGTTGTGTTCATTTGTGTATTGGTCTTCAACATGGCAACACAGTTTTATCTCACGCTACCGAGTAATAGTTCGTTAGCCTATTTTCCAAATAATACGGTAGCGAATTTTCGAGTGAAATTGGCTGAAACCATTGTATTGCCAGGACAATGGGAAGTCGCATTGACGGAACTGCATTATCCACATACGTGGAGCACGCTAAAACGTGGAGTGCAACAAACGTTTTTGTATAAAATTGGCAGTAACCCTTATCAAACTGTCGTGCTTAAAGAAACACAATATTCTTCTATTGAGCAACTAGCAAAAGCACTCAATGCCGGCATGTCAAAAGAAACACAAACGAAAGTGAAGTTTAGTTATAATCGTAGTTCTCGCAAAGTTTTGGTTGATGTAAAACACGACACAACTGTGTGGTTTACCGGAGAATTAGCAACGGTCTTGGGATTTGACCAGGACACACTTATTGAAAAGAAAACGTCGAGTCCCTATGCTGCAGATATCAATGGTGGATTTTCCTCCATGTATGTCTATACTGATATCGTTGATGCACAGTTTGTGGGCGATGTGAAAGTACCTTTACTACGAATCGTTAATATCGAAGGGGAATATGGAAACACCATTCACGCCAGTTTTCGTAATTTGCAATACGTACCGGTCAAAGTAAATTCTTTTGAGACCATTGAAGTGAATATAAAGAATGACCAAAACGAAAACGTCTCATTTGAGTTCGGGAAGTCAATCGCAACACTTCACTTTAGACAGAAGAGATCTCACTACTTTATCTAAAAATGCGCGGAAGACTAGTTGTGGATGCTAAACTATTGAAAGACCATTTCTTGAGACAACAGCGTGGTGGGAATATCGCTGGGTTTCGTGGTGCACGTATGCAAAGGGGATATGGGATCGGAAGTATTTTTAAGAGTCTTGCGAGATATGCTATCCCTCTGTTCAAACAAGGTGCTAAAGTTGTTGGTAAAAGAGCATTGCAAGCAGCCACAGAAGTCGGTCAAGATGTACTCGAAGGAAACAATGTAAAAGAAGCTTTTAAATCACGAGGAAAACAAGCAGTATCTGATGTTGCCAAGAAAGTAATGACCGGAAAGGGTCGCAAAAAGGGTATAAAAAGAGCAGCGCCAGCTAAAACGCCCATTCGCGGTCCAACCAAGAAGCAGAAAACATCTCTCGATAACTATAGTCCAAAGTGGCATGGCTCTTGAAACAATGCATAAAGACTCTTGTATGTGTTCAAAATCTGAACTCGATTTATTTTCTATTGATCCTATTACGAGCATATCTTCTTCAGATACGATAGAATTTTTATGTGCTGCAAATTCTGGTGTTTATACCGACTTAGCAAGCAGTTACCTATACGTTAAAGCAAAGATCACTACTGCGGCCGGAGGTAATGTGGGTGCCGACATTCAAGTTGGACCTTCAAACCTTTGGATGCATGCATTATTCTCACAAGTTGAAGTATTTCTGAACAACAAACTGGTCACCCCATCAAGCACAGCCTACCCTTACCGAGCGTATATCGAAACGATCCTGAACTTTAGTAAAGACGCCAAAGATTCACATTTGACCTCAGCACTGTTCTATAAAGATAAAGCTGGAAAGATGGATGCAGTAAACCCGCTCGCACATGATGCCAACGTCAACACGGGATTAAAACAACGCCATGCATATACACGTGAAAGCAAATCTGTCGCCATGGAAGGAAGACTTCATTCTGATCTATTCGCGCAAGACCGTTATATTCTTGGTGCTGTTCCAATCAAGATCAAGCTGGTGAGATCTAGAGATCCGTTTTGTTTGGTATCATCCGCAGAAGATCCCAATTTCAAAGTGGTCATCGAGGAATGTTTGTTTCGCGTACGACGAGTTAACGTAGCCCCTAGCATTATACTGGCTCATTCCCAGTCCCTTCAACAAATCACTGCCAAATACCCAATCAACAGGATCGACTGCAAGGTTGTCTCCGTACCTCGGGGGAATATGTCTGGAAATCAACCTAATATATTTCAAGGTGGTTTACCAAATCGTATCGTGATTGGAATGGTCGACGCGGATGCCTTTAACGGTACATATACGAAGAACCCGTTCAATTTTAAAAATTACGATATCACAACCATGGGTCTCACTGTCAACGGAGAGAACTTACCTGGAAAACCACTACAGTTGAAATTTGGAGCAGACAGTAATTACATTTCCGCTTTTCAAACCCTGTACACCGGCGCACACAAGATTTTTGATAATCAGGGTAATGGTATAACGCGTGAAGAATATGCAAACGGTTATACACTGTTTGTGTTTGATCTCACTCCTGACTTATGCATTGGTGATCATGTACAACCGATTAAGAACGGAAATGTGTCAATTGAATGTCGATTTGGAACACCGTTGGAGACAGCTATAAATATCGTGGTACTTGGCGAATTTCAAAGTCTTATCGAAATTGATGCGAACCGGAACGTACTGTGTGATTTCAACAACTAAAGATGAACTCGCTGCAGATTATGAACATTCTCAAGAATGATCCATTTACAAAAACGGTGTTTACGGACGTTTTACCGTCAGATCGTTTACCTCGCGAAATAAGAAAAAGGCCTAGAGGGTACATACTTAACACGGACGCATCGGATATGCCCGGATCACACTGGATTGCAATGTACCTTACAGAAGATGGTAAAGGGGAATTTGGGGATTCGTATGGTCAGGCTCCTGGATTTTACAATCAGAACTTTACTCAATTTTTGGACAAACACTGCGGTACATTTACATGGAACAGAAGAATTTTGCAAGCCCCTTCATCAGACGTGTGTGGACAGTATACATTATTCTTTGCTTTACATCGATGTAGACGTATTCCAATGTCAACCATTGCAAATATGTTTACGGGTAGCAAAGAATGGAATGATGAGCTTGTGCGTGACTTTATAGACAAGTGGTACAAACACTAGATTTAGTTTAAAAACATTTATTGTAAAATATTCTCTTACAAGAAATAAATTATTTTAACCATTTATATGGACTACTAATATTGTCTCTACGGTTTTTTCTCTTTTCTTGCTGCACTCGAGGGGTGGTGGGTAGATTTTCCGGGATACCTTTGGTTTTATATTCGCGAACAATTCCAAGACGGTTTTCGTTTCTCACAATACCTTCGGGTACATTCAAATGCCCGAGAACTTTTGAAAACAATTCCCAGCCGTCGGGGTTGAAATTCTTCCTTTGACGTAGAGAATCATTCACCAAATCAACTATATTTGTGCTAGGAACCGAACTTCCTTTAAACACCATCTGGCCTTGTTCATTCCAACCAACAAGATCTTTATTTGACTTGAGTTTTTTGATGAGTTGTCGAGCTCTTGACTTCATAGTAGCTGGTACACTGTCCATGATATCTGTTTCAATCTCGTCTGAAGGTTCAGTCTCTTCACTCGGCTGTTCTCCTTGAGGTTCTTCAGGTTTATCGGTGTGCGTCACGTTTACTCGGAGAGGTTTATTCATTCGTTTATCATAAAAGGTTAAATAGCGCTGTAGATTCTGGTCGTATAACTTTGCCTTTTCATTAATTGGTATATCTTGTCGTCGAATAATATCTTGCATGTCTGGGGTGGGTGATCATGGGGAAGTGAACATCTCCACACAAGAGCCTACGATTAAAATGAATTCTTCTAGAGTTATTAACACCTTGTTCGGCTTCTTTGGCCGAAAGAAAAACAAATTGATTTGGACAGGAACCCTTGGTGATCTTAAAGCTTTCGTTCTGACGATAATTGATGAGCAAGCAGCCCAAAGTTCGAAATGGCATTCACCTAGCGGCGGAAAGTGGTGCTTCAATAGCGAACAGCTAAAAGTTGAGTGGCACTCAAAGAGCGAATCTATATCCTTTGATGGAGCCAAAGCCAATGATTTATGTGATCAAATACATAGTGTCCTTTTAAAACCTGATTATCAAAAGAAAGATCAAAACAGCGACCTTAACAAGTCATTAGAATCCTTCATAGCTGACGCGAGCGTCGAAGCGTGCAATATTAATTTGAACGAATCGCCTAGATTATATACTTCTTTACTGCAAGTCAGTAATGTATCCTGCCTAAATAGCAAAGATATCAATTGTGATGAAAGCCCCAGTAATCCTGAATTTGAAATGGCAAATTCTAAATCTGGTACAGACGAGAATCAATTATCCCCTCTCATTCAACACACAGACGAACGGCGTGATGTGCTTAGGCAGTGCGAGTATAAAAAACATAGCTATGCTCATCGGGGTTTACGTGAATCGGAAACAGTACACATGCAAGACCCTGATGCTACGAGCGGTGGTCCTTGCTGTGCCGATTGTATCAAGCAAAGATGGGAAATTGATAATCTAAAAACAGAAATTACTTGTCTTAAGAAATTTGTTTATCGCGAAGGAGACAAAGCTGACAAGTCAAGCCTGGATATGCAAATTTCCCGCCTTCAACGCGATAATTCAACCCTAATCAAAACAGTCGAAATGCTAAGTAGACAATTGTTAAATCAAAACGAAGAGAATTCCACCAACGTCTCAAGTGAATCAGATGTATATGTAAACCCACGACATACGAAAGAGTCGGATATCCCTTCAACTTCGTCTAAAGAAAAGGAAAAGAAACTGAGAAAAAAGAAGAAGAGAAATGTAAATGAGTCATCGTCACAGTCAGGGGTTGACCCACCTAAAGAAATTGTAAATAAAGCTGCTGGTAATCCATCAACTTCGACCGGTAACCGTAAGCCGGTAGTGGTAATCGCTGGCGACTCAATAGTAAAGAATGTAGTTGGACCATCTATGAGCAAATCTGACGCAGACCACCTCTACGTTGTTAAATCTTTTTCTGGCGCAACTATTTCCGACATGGAGGATTTTATCAAACCTACAACCCGCAAGTCACCGGACAAAATTATCCTCCATGTTGGCACTAATGATCTGAAAAATTCTACGCCGAAAGTTATTACCGATTCTATTTTGAATCTGACAACCCAAATCAAAGAGGATTCTCCTAACTCCATGGTAGGTGTTTCTGCGTTGTTAATCAGAAATGATTGCCCGATATTAGCCACCAAGGTTAATCAAGTCAACTCCACCTTAGAAAATCTTTGTCATATGAACAATATTCCCTTCCTTAAAAACGCTAATATTAACACTAGTCACCTTAACAGTAGAGGTCTCCATTTAAATAAATTAGGCAGTATATCCCTCCAAAACAATTTCAAAGAGTTTATAAATAACTTAGAAAATTGACATGATATTACGTTGTCTAGAGTTGCTAATTCAGTAAATAATGTTCAATCTAAGACTATGCAAACTACTTCTAACATTCAAAACCTGCTCTTGCCAAACAGGAGTGGCTTTAAACTTGCCTCACTTAATATCACCAGTTTAGTCGAACATATTGATGAGCTTAGAATCTATCTATCAAATAATGTGATTGATGTACTGGCTATTAATGAGACAAGGCTTGACTCTACGGTTGGTGAC
>CACRXK020012816.1:0-14675 GCA_902702795.2 Paramuricea clavata
CAAAATCAGAGATGCGGAATCGGGAATCCTCTGAGTACTTTCACTGTTTGCCCCTCTTTATATATCAAAATATGAAATGAATGATTAATTTGAAACAACTTTACTCACTTGGGATCTAAGATATTTGCGTCGACTTTTTATGTCTTCTACACAAAAGCGTATATCCAACAACATTGACAAACGAATCTTCGCAGAATCGTTCCAAATGAAACGGCAAAATTTTGTTACATATTTATGTAAATGTCTAATTACACATGGCAACCTCGTCCCCAGGGTCTTCTTCGTGATGGCGCGCGAAAAGAGAGAAGACCCTGGTAAAGGCTGTTCTAAACTCCGTTTTGATTGGTTTATACATTTGACCTTGACATGCATGTGCTTTGAGGATTTTGTTACAATAAATATGATTGGTTTACCGCTAAATACTTCTTATAATGAACCCTACGATTGAATGCCGGTTGCTTCATTTCTTAATAAGGATTTTCATAACCAATAATTTGTTTACAGTAAAATGCATGCTTCGCCAAGTTCACCAAGGCGCGAAGTTTGTTTCTGGCCAATATTTTCCAACATTCAGCCTAATATCAGGCATGCACAGTATATAATGGTACTTCAAAGTTGAGGCAGCTAATGTTCACATCATCATCATTGAAGGTATGGATATATATACACATATACTGTATGATCAAACAAACCATTTGCGTTTCTGACGTTTCGCTCGTCTCAAAGACTATAGGTCCATATACGCACCGGACGCGATTCGACAACGCGATGCGATTTTTCGATTTTCACTGAACGACAACTTTGAATCTAGTTTAAATTTTCCAAATATTTAGAAGCGTTAGAACATTTTGAGTTATTTGGTTTACATATCTTTTAAAATTTGCTCTCATTGGCTGTTTTATTAACTTTCAAAAACTAAAAAACGCGTCGCGTTGTCGAGTCGCGTCCGGTGTATGTGGGCCCTATTACTTGTTTAATTAACACGAGAAACTTTATGCCACAGCTGGAGCACAGCTATTTGAATTTCCACAAGAATGGACGTCATTGTCATTGACTTTCACAATTGAAATTGAAATTAACGCTCTTCAAGTGATATGAAATAGACTGCAGTTTCAAAGGTGATGCTATAAGTATTATTTAAAGCACGCGTAGGAGTGTTTTATCACATACAGGGTGTATAAAAAAAGCGCAACCTCGGAATTTCCTAAGAAATCACTTTGCAATTCTTAAGCATAAAAGATTTTAGCCCCCTGGGAATTGAAATCGAATTGCTAATAGATCATATTACTGTTGTTGTGCATTAAATAAATGCATAGATTTTGCTTTATGCACTCGCGTGTGCAGTAATTTTGACAGTTATGCTATTTTAAATTCCCAGGCGCCTAAAATCTTTTGTCTTTAAAACAATGTCGATTTCTTGGGAAATTCCGAGGTTGCGCTTTTTTTGATACACCCTGTATAAAACACGACGCGTAGCGGAGTGTTTTATAAGTGATAAAACACGACTACAAGTGCTTTAAATAGCTTCAAAAACGACTCATCTTATACGAGTTCATTGGCGAAGTAATTTTAAAATAAACTTTGTCTAAACCGAGAAAATCAAAGCTAAAGTTTATGTAAATTACGTGATTTTTTATCACATATAAAACCACGATACGCTTATGATTTTTCTTTGTGTTTTTAATGAGTTTTTGAAGCATATTATAAGCACCAAGCGTTTGACCTGCCGTTTAGAGACTTTAGATTTAGCGATCTCTATATTTGAAATAGCCTGCTCAGCATGCAGCCCCCCCCCCCCACCCGAACATTTGAAGCGGAAATTGCGAGCAGATTATATTCAAAACATTTCATTAATATACCGCTGGTAACTTAAGTCGTTTGGCGACCGACTCGGCCATATTTGAAATTTGTAAATTGAAACTTAGCGATGTCGATTTGAAATATTTAACGAATTATTAGAAATGAACATGATAACTATTTATCTTGAAACTCTAAGAAACTGTTTCGGCCGACATGAATTTCTGACCCGTCATGCACGCTTGGTCAGGTATTTCGCAGAGGTCAGGAATTTCGCTTGACACCGGGTAAACAGGCACCGACTCATTGTCGGTAATCTTTGAAGGAAAAAATGATTTCAGATACACAAAGAATTTTACTAACGAGTATCACCGACAATGGAACTCCCCGACTGTCGGTATCATATGGACACTAGCAAGCTGCTCCATTTACTGTAGAACGTTTGGAACACTGCCGTTCTGGAACGATATCAAATGGAGTGCACACGGTGTTCTGGAACAGTGTTTAGTTTATTACTCGCTGGGGCACTCTGTGCTCTGGCGAGTATAGGTTTCGGCACGCATTTTTAGTGGATCAGCAATAGTGGATCAGCGATAGTGGATCAGCAATAGTGGATCAGCAATAGTGGATCAGCAATAGTGGATCAGCAATAGTGGATCAGCAATAGTGGATCAGCAATAGTGGATCAGCAATAGTGGATCAGCAATAGTGGATCAGCAATAGTGGATCAGCAATAGTGGATCAGCAATAGTGGATCTCCAATTTTCTTCGATAGCCACAAAATAGAATATTAATGAGCTGCCTAATTTCCCCCCAATTATCCATAAGGCTCCTGCCAATTTTACCCAAATTATCCATACATAGCGCTCCATTTTGAGGAAAATTCGGGAAAATTGAACAATTTTACAAGGAATTTCGCATGGAAACAGCAACCTTCGCAATTCGCAAGTTTATAAAAGTTTATACGTTTGACTGCGCTGCTTTATATTTTGAGAAGAAAGCGACACCGTTCGATTCAGCGTAAGAAATTGCACTTAGGATGTCAAGTGTATTACTAAACACCCGTATTGGCGTATTCTAGCGATTTATGGCCTTTGAAAATGAAGCGAAATTGTATTGTTGAAAAATCGCTCGCAGTATGTATTTGTTGATCACAAATCACTCGCACTACGTTTGTCCACAGGTTTGTCCTTGTATTTGTAATGCATAATGGCGCAATAAGGCCAAAAATACCACCGTTCGATTCAGCGTAAGAAATTGTACTAATTACGAATGTCAAATGTATTACTATAAAACAACAGTGTTCTAGCGATTTATGGCCTTTGTCTTTGAACGCCAAGCGAAATTGTATCGTTACCAATCGCTCAAAATTATTAAACTAATTATAAAAAAATGCAGTACGTTTGACCCTTGATAACTTTGGTATCATTGGTTTTCTCTTTTTCGGCCGTATACCAGTGGATTCGTCTCACTTCTCGCTTCATTTTGACAGTTTTGAAGAATGTAGCGTACTATTATAACTTTACTTGTAGGGCCTACCGCATTTTAGTACTGTGTTATTAAGCCTTTCGCGCTCGTGTTCGACTTTTCCGCTTAGCTCGGGAAAGAGCTGTGTACTGTATGTATCATGTTCATTGTACAGTAATGTGCGTAGTTGTATAGCCCCAGCGAGTTAACGCTCCGCGTAGAGCGTCTTGTTATATATGCGTTCAACCATGCATTACTATATTCATTAGTTATTCGCATAATAAATCATATAATGATTTGATGTTATTTGTGTATCTAAGTATGCTTTTGCAACGTTTTTACTCGTTGATTTTGCCCAACCCTGGCGTTCAAATAGCATATAATAAGTATATGTCGATATATAGCGGTTAACCCTTCAAAATAACACTATATGCAGTGTGCATTGGATTCACAAAATCTGTCGCCTCCATTTCCAATCACGTGAAATTGGGCAGTGTCACGTGTCTGTTCTGGTTTTGCAGAGCTAGTACAAATCTATATTAGCAACTATTGAATGAGTGAGGGGTGTATAGCAAGTAGTGTTCAAATCAACGCTGCCAAATCAAAATTGTTTGTCTCGACACTGTACTTCCTCATCAATCGGGTCAACTCAATGAGAACGAGATTGTGGATATATGTGGTATGGACCTTGCAGGCTGCCTGCACATTTGCATGGCAATGATATTCATCCAGGAGAGCGGTTGTTGCAGCATGAATGAAATCGATTTCCACAAAGCTCCAAGCTAGGCTTACTTTTTGAACTGAGTGAGATCCTAATTCATTGAGGACATATCAGCTGCATGTGAGGGTGCATATTCTTGCCACCGCCTTTCTCTACCTTCGCACAGTACACAGAAGCAAAAACAAAGACCAGATTTTGAACCGAGTAACTTTGTTATTTAACTTAAAATACCACTGTATATAACTTTACTGTGAAAAATGAAATATCAGCGACAGGGGCGAAACTAACCCCTTTTTATTTCGGGGGTGTCTGCTAGGATTGCCCTGCAAAAGTCGATGATGCCCTGCAGCAAATTGTTTTGGCACTATTTTTCCCAAAGATGCTGGCCGGGGGGGGGGGGGTAAAAAAATTTTCCGGACATTCAAAAAAGGGTCGAAAAAATTGTTAAATTTAGTGTCAAAAATTCTTTTCGTACAAATTCCTGTTAAAACATGCGTGAAACCCTTATTGTTGGACCAATATCTGTAAAATTTAGGTCTATAAATTCTATTCAATTCCGCTCTGGAAGCCCTGGGGCCGATTGTATAAAAAAGTGATTAAAGTTAACTATAGTTAGTGGAAACGTAATCCAATAAAAAGCGCGTATTTGAGAGTTAATCACTATTTAACTTCAAAATAGTGATTAAAAAAGTGATTAAGAGTTTTATACAACGGCCCCTGGTTATTTCAGCAGCGAACGAAAAAGAGTTAACTACTTTTTAACTGCAGTTAGCGCTAACTACGTTTTTATACAACCGGCCCCTGTAAGTTACTTAATAACTATATATATATATATATATATATATATATATATATATATATATATATATATATATATATATATATATATATATATATATATATATATATATATATATATATATATATATATATATATATATATATATATATCCAGCGGGCAAAATGACGTTTATCCTGACGTTGAATCAACGTTGGAAATGACCTTCCAGACGTTGGATAGACGTTGAAAAAGGGTTGACTATGCAAATTGGATCCACGTTACTGTTTCGACGTGGAAACAACGTTGAAATTAGGTTGCCAATCTCGTCAACCATAATTCAACGTTGAATCCACGTTAAAACAACGTTGAGATTGGTTCACAAATCGACGTCGTACATTTATCCATGAATGAACGTTAATTCAACGTCTGTTGGCTGCTGTAATCAATGTTTGTAAAACAACGTCAGAGCAACGTAGATATTAGGTTGTCGACGTCGCAACCTTTTTTCTACCAAATTTCAACGTTGAAACAACGTCGTGTGCCCGGTGGGATATATATATATATATATATATATATATATATATATATATATATATATATATATATATATATATATATATATATATATATATATATATTGTTGAATTGCCATGTCACTTTCTTGAGTTCTTTACCAGAATATTACTGAAGTATATATAGTTGAGCCAGCTGCCTAAGATCCTGGAGTAGGATAGCTGTTCTTGACTTTGCGGTATCCCGCGTAATAACCTCATACTATAGGGACGTTCCTGCATGTGAAGACTAACAGCATTTCCATTCCATTATGCATAATTTCCACCTGCCTAGCATTGAAGTTTGAGAAGCATGAAAATCTAAAATATAATGCAATTGGTGCATTTCATTTCACAAAGTGGAAACCTAAATCTGTATTTGTTTTGGCACTGCCGGTATGCACTCGAGTTTCGCATGCAGACGTCGACTATTAACGACTATGGTTTAAAGTCGCTAATTGACGTCTGCGAAACTCGAGTGCATACCGGCAGTGCTAAATCTATATGTTACAATAAATCAATCCAATTTATTAACAGTATAGACCTATTTCTAATTGAGGGAGAAACATACTTACATTTGAACAAAACTATCTCTAACTGGTTGGCAATTTTTTAGTCTTATATATTCACCAATATAAACACCCAACACAAATGAAATTTCTGCTATCTGAAAGGGGATGGGGAAATGCACCTCTATTATAGTAAAATGTACTCGGTGTGGAAAAGGACCGTTCCACTTTCCTATATGTGAGAGCTGTGGATCAAAGATTCTTAGGGAAATATTTCCACAAATAAGTAGTATATAAGCGCTTCACATGCCCCAAGGGAATAAAGTATAAATTACAGTATTATTATATACTGGAGTATTTATTAGCACCAGTCATAGAGCCATTATATGTTGAATTATAATATAAATAACAATAATATATTGTAGTATTTCAATTACCTTCACGGTGACAGTGCAGGCAGCCATGAGACATGACAAACAACGCGAATTATTCGGCCATGCAGGAAGATGGAAAATTAGACGTGCTAGCCTCTTTGTTATTTTCTCTCTCTATATATAGACATTTTAATTTTTGAACGCGAATTATTCGGCCATGCAGGAACGCGAATTATTCGGCCATGCAGGAAGATGGAAAATTAGACGTGCTACCCTCTTTGTTATTTTCTCTCTCTATATATAGACATTTTAATTTTTGAAGAGAAATTACCTAGCTATAGAGGTATTTAGCACGAAAAATACATTTCCAAACTGAAATATCTCATCTCATGAAGGCCATGAAAAATTTGCACGCCAACAATCAATTTGGTCAGCGCCAAGGCAAATTCGCTATAGCGCACGCACTCCATCTCCAAGAATCATGAAGATTTTCGTAGTCTTTATACCAGGGTCTTCTCTTTTTTCGCGCGCCACCGTTGACTATTAATTGAACTAAATATAACAGGAAGGTTAAGTCAGGGGGGGGGGGGAGAGTTGGAGGCTTGAAGCCGTGCTTGAAGCTTTCTTTGTAGGTCGACCAGGCCCTTTTTATTTTTTTTTTCAAAATATGCACATTTTTTAGTCAGATAATCTTGCTCCAAAGGTAAGACGTGCAACCTCAGGAATTATTTACCTCATGTAAAATACATCTGTATGCGAAGTTTCAAGAAGATTGAACGCTTCGGGGTCGAAAAAAAATGCATTTAAGAATTGACAAAAGTATTGCCATATTTATTAGTGCTCACTGTAATGACCAACAAGAACGCGATGACGAAAATAACATCACTTGAAAAGCGTCAAATTATTCATGTTTTAGAAGGAATAAAACAATAAGGAGCAAAAGCTTAGGATAAATAACAATACCTGAGGTTTAGTACAATATAAGTTTTTGGACTGTCAAAATGTTTTATAGTATATTTTTTTGAGTTGAAGGGCGACATTTCCTTCGGCACGTCCAAACTTTCGTCATTTTTTCAAAAATACAAAAGCAAGACATGTAAAACAGTCGGAACTAATCGGAAAACCAGGTTTCAATCCCAATCATTCTGGTATTTCAATGGAAAAAGTATTTTTCTTGCCAATTTTTGCTCAAAAACAAACTTGTGACCATGAATTTTTTCACTCCTCGAAACTCTCCTCAGTCCTTTTGAAACGGCTGATATTCATGCGCATCGGCTTCAACGAATCAAAGGTTTTCATCATTAGTCAACAGAACTTTAGTTGAGTGTTGAACTCACTAGAGTTCAATCTCTCGCTGAGTTTAAATCTAAAATATCTTAATATTTCTTTTATATTAGTTTCTTTGCATGTGTAGTTTGTTACTTTTGTAAATAGTTTGATACCTTTTTATTAGTAATTAGTCTACTAGTATAGGTACACGTCTCCATTGAAGAGCACATAACATAACCTGTGAAATGGACCTCGTGTTTTATATATATATATATATATATATATATATATATATATATATATATATATATATATATATATATATATATATATATATATATATATATATATATATATATATATATATATATATATATAACAATTATACCATGAGCTCGAGTCGTATATGAGCTGATAGCCGATGAGGTGCGTAGCACCGAGTCGGCTATCAGCCATATACGACGAGAGCGAATGGTATAATTGTTTTATAATATAGTCTAATAGCCATTAACTGAAGCAATAATTAATTATCCTCTGCATATTACAATGTCTTGACAATTTGTTCGGCCAAAAACCGCTTGGCTTTGAAAATTTGAAATACTTTTGTTTACAACTCGACGGCGAAGTGAAAGAAATGGTTTTAGAACCGGTATATCTCACAGAAAAGCTCAGATAAATAATATTATACAGATGTTTGGTAGTATAATAAGTGCTTGCTGACTGCAAATTCATTTGTCTAATTTCGTTGCAAACTTTTCTGAACAATTTATATTCTCAATGAACATGTTTTTTCGCTGTTGTTTCGGTATTAATTCTTTAAAAAAACTTGTATTTAGACTAATTTGTATGTAATAAAATGTATTTTGCTAACCTGTCAAATTTTAATCTGTCGAGTTTTTCCTTGTACTATTATCTTTCTCCAAGCGAATATTTTACTTTTTTCTGCTTCGCAAAACTCATGTAGTTTTTGGACCGCTATCTTGTTTTTCGCTACTTGCCGTATATGAGCTGATATTCGGCGAGTAATTCAACCAATCAGATTGCAGAACAGCTTATATACGAGTGGCTATCACTATCTTATATATATATATATATATATATATATATATATATATATATATATATATATATATATATATATATATATATATATATATATATATATATATATATATATATATATATATATATATATATATATATATATATATATATATACACTTATATTCAAAATAAATTTGAATTGGTTGCATGTACCAACCAAAGCATTGCAGATGTAGCTCGGTTTTGTTCATGCTCGAATGCTGGACACCACTCACCACTGCTTATCGACACCACCTTTAACATCGCAGAGTACTATTACACCCAGTACGCGTTCCAGAATCTAACGCCTGTATTCTAAAAGCTCACTCACACTCAATGAGTAGAGGTTCAATCTGAGCTTGCCTTTAGTGACAATGCTGTTTTAGAATAGCTGAAAGGTGATTATTCACATAGTACAATACGGCACTAACCCTCCAGCATTGAAAAACAGCATTGACACTGAAGGTAAGTTCAAATTGAACCTCCACTCTTTGAGTGTGAGCTTTTAGAATACATGCAGGCTTAAGTCTGGGACAAAAGAATTCTGGAAAACACCCCTGGTTTCACGGACCCTTGTTTATCCACCGCAACAAGTCGACAGAGGATTTCAGGCACTTTTGGCAGGCCGTCAAAAGAGGAGATGAACGTCTTCAGTACCTTCAAGAGCTTGGTTCTGACGAAGACGAGGCACTCTCAGGTGGAATATTAGAAGCGACAATGGGAACAACGCATCTTCTGGAACTAGAACATGTTAAGGCAAACGTAGAAGAATAGCTGGTGGAAATGAATTTTCCTATATATCAAAGAAAGATCCTCACAGATATCTTCGGTGGCCTTAACATGGCTGAAGAGGATGCAGCTGCCTGTACGACTGTGAGAGCGAAGACGAGTTTGACGAGGAGGTAGCAGCAGTCTTCAGGATTAAATAGAAGACCGTTTCACTAAAAATTGCCCTCCAGAGTTCACAAGTTACTTCCCCAAACACCAGCAACTTTAGATCCGCAACAAGATGGCAAAGTACATTCGTGAGCGAGCCAGTGTATCTCAAGGGTTTGGACAGAACCCTGTGGAGTGGCTACATTAGATGTCCAAAAACGAGATCGATGATATCGCAGAGGGTACGAAGCACAAGGATGTTTCACTGATTACTGCTCTTCAAAGCCTGAAGGATAGAGTTTTGCGCCTTTACAAAGATGCAGCCAAAGCCGTGTACGTCGAAGGGCTCTACAAGTTGGATAGTGCCTGCAGCAAGTTGTCACCTGAATACGATACATGGATGGGTTTACTGCAGAAGACAAAGAAGCTCATCTATAACGTTTCTTCGTTGCCAGTTGCTCTGCATTGAAACAGGGTCAGAGGAAGAATCCGATCCCTAGTTCAACAGGTGCCACGTACTGCAGCTTCTGCGACTGACGTCTCTGCCACGGCGGCGCCTACCACTGTAGCCCCTGCCCCTGTAACAACTGCCAATCCTATTTCAGCAAAGCATCTGTCTGTGTCATTTGCCGAGTTTGTTATTTTTGAAGACTGCTTACCAAGAAACACCATGTGGTGTTTGTACCGAAATGCAGAAGCTTTACTAACCGAACCCGGGGCAATAATGCAGGTTGCTTCAAGTGATCTACGAGTGACGATCAAGAGTAGGCATGGCAAAGCGCCATGCTGGTCAAACCTCTGAAAAATAAGAACCAGTTTGAGTGCAACTGCGCAGCCTGCAAGTCTTTTGGGATTTATCAGGACACTATTGCTTTCGCAAACAACCTTGACTGCTTAATTTAAAGAAGTACGTAGAAGGCCTAAGAAAGAAGCTCCAGAGGAAGAGAGGTAAGAAAGGTGTGAACATATCCGCTGTATATAAGGACCAACGAAAGCCTTCAGAACAGGGACTTAAAGCCAATGAAATCAGTAAAGTGTGTCGTAGAAAGCCTTCAGACGTTTTAGAGCCTTGGAAGCCTAGACGATCAACTAAAGGAAGAAATGACACACAAGCTACGACATTTGCCATGCCCGCTGCTTATACAGGTCACGTGGTGAACTGTCCTCGGTCTCTCAACACCAAGCACATCATTCCCAGTTATAATTGCAACCTCAGCAACTATCGCAGTTTCACCAGCATCCTCACCAACAGTCGCAACAACTGCAATATCAACAACAGTTTCAGCAGCAATTGCAGCATCAACAACAGCCTCGGCAACAGTCACTGTTTCACCAGCAGCAACAGTCTCAGCATCACCAGCAGCCTCATCAGTCGGACCAGCTATCTCAACAGACTCAAGAACAGAGTCGGTGCTTTCAGCAGCCTGACCAACGGCCGCAACTATTTTCAGCAATCTCAGCAACAACATTAATGGCGTGATCCACAACAGCAGCCTCAGCAGCAACAACGCGCGCAACTACAGCAACCATGCACACCAGGTACAGGGCTTACAAGTTAACGCCTGGCACTCTGGTAGACAACCCTATCAATACGAAGTGTGCATTATGCAAACCAATATTAAAGAATGTTATGGGTGTAATCAAGACCTTGTGGATGCATACCGCCGTCACCCACAAAACGTCATTATCCGCCACGTTGACAAGCGAATTCGAAGGCTAACAAACGACGGAAGATACTCTATGCCGGCCGGTTGTATAAAAAGTGATTAAAGTTAACTATTTGGGAGTTAATCACTACTTAACTACAAAATAGTGATTAAAAAGTTTTATACAACCGGCCCCTGCTCTATGCATGGTGTCGATTTTGCAAAGACATACTATCTAGACGTGCCTAGATAAAGTTCACTATTCACTATCACTGTAAATTTAGTCACATTGCCATGAAAAATCCGTACTTTGACGGAATTGTGTACTTAAATCCTCAACTGCTACAACATGGCAACACTTGAGCGCGAGCCTGCGTTCAGTGGGCCATTTCTGAATACTTCATGTTAATTTAATGTTTGGAAAATATTGGCGAGGGGTTACTGCATGCATGTATTTCTAGTATATACTATAAATAACAGCGGCTCTAATATGACCCCTGTCGAACATCGAATTGAATGGGTTGAAGATCAGATACCACTCCGTTAACTTTGACACTCTGAGATCTATTTGCGAGATAAGCTCTAAACCAAATAACTGCTGAGTCATCAAAACCCATTGAAGTTTAACTTCATCAGCATGGTATTGTGATCGAGCGTATCGAAGGCCTTAGTGAGGCCCAGAAAGGCCATTCCTGTGAGTTTTGAGACTTGTTGATAATATCTATTAGACACGTTCTGGTAGAATACAACGGACGATATCCTGACTACCAAATGGATAACAGTTGGTTTTCTTGGAGATACGAGTATACCATTGCATGAACAGCATGCTCGAGTATCTTCACAAAGACTTTTACTTTAACTTCTTAATTAGAGTTAAAGTAAATTGCTGTACCTCCACCTGTCGTTGCATCTATACGGTCAGTCCTTATAAGGTTATATCCATCAACGTAATTAGTTCAGAATCAGCCCATGATGAAAATATTTAGCCAGGTTTCAGTTAGACACATCACATCACATCAAACGGATTGTCTTTCAATAGTATTCGGAATTCATGAATATGCGACATAGACTTTGTGACAATCACGAGGACAGGCAATCGGTTACTCATTTATGCCCGTTTTTGTCCAGAGGCCGCGGAAGCATTCCCAAAGTGGCATGGGCGTCAAAAGATCTATAAGTGGGGGGCGACCATATTCATATATTCGTGTTCACAGACCTTAAAAACAATCGATTTCAAAAGAAATTAATAACGCAGAACTGCCAGAACACGAATATATGAATATGGTCCCCCCCCCCCACTTATCGATCTTTTGACGCCTATGCAAAGTGGAGGGGCATTGGCCCAAAGGGGCACTTTTGTGTATGACCAAAATCAAACGATTTTATGTCGTTCACGAGCCGAACGAAAATGTCTGAAAATATGGAGTCTCTGTAACGTCGGAAATGGCCTTTACAGAGTCTTTACTACTGCATACTAAAAGGGAACATTCTTTCCAGCAAAAGAGGGCGTGTCCGCGTTGTTCGTTTTTATCATTTTTTTTGTCATTATAGACGGCTTATAGTTATTAACATAACATTTAAATTTACATTTTAGCAATGTAGGACTAATTACACTGTGCATTTATATTCAAATTTAAAATGTCTCTGGTTTAAAATGTACATGTTAAGAAGCTTGTAAGCTTCCAATGTTTCAAGCTTTCGCCAGTCTGCAATGAGTGCATGCAGTCTTCGAAAACCTAATATATTCTTTGTATAACAGAGGATCAAATGTTAAATAACAAAATAAGTGCCAGTTACAGGCTATGTGTGAACATGGACGAAAATTATACTACAGTCGTTCGGTCTTCGGTGGAAGAAAATGTTTCGGAATCCCATACGTACAGGTACCTAGCGTGCACCGTCCAGAGTGTTATATTGTGCATGTTTGATCCCCACATCTCACCCTTTCCCCCGCCCCAACCTATCTCCCGTCGACACTATTGACGAGGTCTATGTAATAGTAAGTAATAGTAAGTGGGGTGTGCTATACTTTATACTTTATACTTTATTTAGAAGTGGTAAATACATTGCAGCCATGAGCTGAATTGCGTATTATACTTACAATTAAAAATTATCAAAAATTAGAGTTTTGAAATATATCAAAGTATTATAATTAATTAACTAAATTGTCAAAAGTGTCTGTTTATAATAAGCATGCAAAAGTTATTAAGAATATAAAATAGGTAAATGAAGAGTAAAACCTATTCAGTTTTGCTACTCGATGCCATAATAATGCTAATCATCCTTACTTACAGCTGAGAGCTAAGCTGAATTACGAAGGACGCAGCTCAACTTGATCCAGTCGAAGGCTTATACTAAGGGCGCCTCTGGCAGCCACCTTATAATTCATGTCTGATCATGAGCACGGCTACGGTGGAAGGGTCAGTTCGGGTGCTAATCCCAACCCAACCCAACCCACCCTATCACATTCCCTGAGGGAGGAAACCGGAGTATACCCGGAGAAATCCCACGACTTTCGGTATACGTAGAGCGTTGACTAACTCTTTTCACATACTATTGTTCCCAGTAAACTGCGAAACGACCGTTTTTTAGGCGGTTTGTCAGTGATAGTTTTGTCAATTACGAAGGACATATTTATGTACCTCGTGATCGCAATTCGTTGCAAGCGGCGTGTGAAAAACTGCACGTTTCAGTTTGGCAGTTAATGGTTTCTAATTTTATTGTCCAATCAGGTGCGTAGTTTTGATTTAAAATTCAAAACTACGCACCTCATTGGACAATAAAATTAGAAACCCATTTATTAACTGCCAGAACTGTCAAACTGAAACTTGCAGTTTTTCACACAAATATGTCCTTCGTAATTGACAAAAGTGTCAATGACTGAAACCGCCTAAAAAACGGTCGTTTCGCAGTTTACTGGGAACAATAGTAAGTGTCATTAGTCACCGCAGCACGTAACGTGAGACTTATCTTTTCGATCGTTTCTAAAACTACACCTGCATGAGTAACAGACGAGTAACAGGCGAGTAACAGGTGAGTAACAAACGAATAACAGACAACTACAAACGGTTACAGACAACTGCAGACGAGTATATTTTCTAAATACGACTAATGAACAGCATTTTGATGGATTGTTTTTAATAAATGATGTAATACTTTTCAAAATGGCGATATATAGTATGTAAGTAATAGCATGGCATTCAGGGCGATTAGTGATTAAATGAACGCATGGAGATGTGTTTCTGCGCGTGCGTATATATGAAAAGTGTTCGTACCACAATCATAAGACAATCAAACAGCATTCAAAACAGGCAACACACCACGCGCGATTCCATCGGCAACTGTGATATTACAAAGTAATAGCATGGCATTACGGTCGATTAGTGATGAAATGTCCCTCAAGCCTCGAGAGGTTTAGTAAAAGTCGCTACGCGCTACGCGCCTCGCAGACAACATCTTTCTGCTTGCGCTGGGTATGGAAATTAAATAATACACACTCTAGAACATTTTCATCTCAATATATATATATATATATATATGATAGTTTTGGAGTTTATATATATATATATATATATATATATATATATATATATATATATAT
>CACRXK020012817.1:3501-14670 GCA_902702795.2 Paramuricea clavata
TGCACCATATAATGGTTTCGTGGACTCTACCTACGAACCAGGATGCTGAAAAATAAGATACGGCGGAAGTCGCTCGCCGTCTAATCCCGAACTCGATTCGTCGATTCGGATCGCGATCGAACTCGTCGTTTGAGGAAATAAAACCAGGAGGTTTGTGTTACTCAACCACCAAGCTTTATTGGACTAACTTTCATTCCAGAATACAATGTAACATGTAAACACGCAGTATCACATATAGCGTTCATCGACCCGCTTCGCATCCGGCGAAGCGGACTCAGCATTTTAATATATTGCGTAAGCACTTTAAATTCTTTCTTTACCTCCACCGTATCGTGTCGGCGAGGTAGGGCGTAGCTCGTAGAGTTTCTCCTGACAATTGCGGTTGCGTGAGTGCAGCCACAGCGCTGGTTGCTTGTGGATGCCGATTGTTCTTTTCTCTCTTCACATGCATGCGTCGTTACTTTTTATGATTATTGCTTTGGTGGAGAGAACGTTTTATGCTTTTTTCATACCGTATGTTTTACTATGTTTATTTACATCGTACTTTATACCGTATGTTTGCATTTGTTTATTTACACGAAATTACTTATTACCTAAATCTGAAAATTGTTACGTCTGTCTCTTTTGCCATAGGGTTGCCACGGTGAACCTCGATTAAAAACTTCACACTCCCCCAAGAGATAGACGTTTAAATTTAAAACCCATGATTCCTTCCAGAGCTGCGGTAAAAGTTGGTCAAGGCGAGTTGATCAGGCTCTCCTTTTCCTCTAAGTGCCAGTTAAAGTTAACCAAACTAGACAGCTTCGGAAGGAGCCATGCACAAAACGCGGTAAAATGAAATGTACAAACAATAAAATAAAGAAAATGGACACCAATTTATTCATACTTCCTCATCTACGATTCTTGGAATAATTTTAACTCTTCACCGGAAATCATATCAGTACCTTCAATTTGTCTTAATGGAGCAGTTGGACCGGGACGCGTACGTTTTATACCCGAACACCACTTTGGCGTTTTAATGTGTCGCATACAATAATTGTTGCTTAATTTGCAGAAGTGCTGTACCCCTACATAGGCTAGAGCGAGAGTGCAGAACATAGTGATACCGTACTGTACATGTGTTATGACGTTTATCATCTTGTTCCATTCGTAATTTTTTAGTTGCGATCTCAATGCGTGGATCGGGATTGGTTGGATGCTTGTTGTCTTCCAGTTTTCTATGATTTCATTTAATTTCGAGGCCTTTTCTTCATTTATTGTTTCTTTTAGCCAGGAATCTGCTTTTGTTATCAACGGTAGAGATAGTATATCTTGGTACTCCACGACCTGAGGGTTTGTGGTGAACAAGTGCGTAGGT
Organism: Paramuricea clavata; assembly: GCA_902702795.2. NCBI lineage: Eukaryota > Metazoa > Cnidaria > Anthozoa > Malacalcyonacea > Plexauridae > Paramuricea > Paramuricea clavata. The sequence goes on from CACRXK020012817.1 coordinate 4,859, forward strand.
GTGTTAGCTGTTGGACATTCTGTTGTTAACTTCAGAATGTGGACCCCTTGGATGGTGGTAACTGTTGGGTCCTGGTACGGCCCGCAATCTTGGACTAATTGTACCGGTTCCGTCGACAGGATTCTAAACTCGTTACCTGACAGCTGGACCGCGTGGGACTTTAAATTGAAAACTTGGACTGTACATGTGTCTTCTATTTTATCCACATTCTGGTGGTATAAATTGTATAAACATAAGTCTTTCAAGTTTTTATTTATTACATTTTCTCTAGGACAGTGATAAATGTGATTTATTTCTTTACAGTTTTGTAAGTCTGCTGCTGTTAATTGCTTCGCCATCGTCCCCGCTGGGTTTAATGCAATATATTGATAATCTGCTGCTATTTTTACTGCTATGTTACCGTGTATAAAGAAAGGTGCGGGGACGTAGCGGTATAATGTCATTAAATCTCCCTTATATAGGGGAATGTGTACAACTGCGTAGAGTCTCCCCTCTGTTGATGTTATGACGTTTGTGACTGATTGGAACAATAAACCCGCGTCTTCCGTCAGCGGCTTGAGATCATGATCTCTTGCTTTTCTCAGTAACTTTTGATAGTTAATCTCTAGTTTTTCTGGGTCCACCAACATAGGGGAGAATCTGTGATCCGTCAGTGCCACTAATGCATTGATAAAATCAGTTAATTCTGTTTTAAAATTTGTTTGAAGGATACGGACATCTTGTAGAAGTGTTTTTGCTACTCCTTCTGCCGTGACGTCTGCTAATATTTGAATTCTTTCACGCATTGCCCTTTCTACGTTATCTATATGTACAGTTGCGTTGAAAATTCTTAATTGATTAGTATCTACTTGTTCTGCTACTAAATATTGACTGTGTTTGTTTTCTTTTACAGCTTTAAATATTTTGCCCAACTGATTGCGGTTGTACAAAGACAATCCAAAAGCTGCCAGATTAAGTATTCCCGTCGTCGCGGCGATCTTGTTGACTATGGCGTTTCTTTTACCTCTCGCCGCCGCGTCGGACCGGCTGTCCATGGACCACAGTGTGTCGTTAAACACGTTGCTGTGATCCAATTCGAAAGGGGTGTACTCTCTGGTCTTCTGACTTGCGAGCGACCAGACTAACTGCACCTTGCTCAACAACCTCTTCATTTGATACAGCTCTAACCGGATTTGTTCCGTTTTCTGTCCATGTGCCTTTTTCACAACGGCGTTGGTAAGGTCGGACAAGTCTTCGAAAGCCTCGTAAACATCGTTAATCGGCAGTTCCACTACCATGTGTCCAAACGAGGTTTGGACCGCTGTCTTTCCCATCTTTGTGAATAAAACCGTATTTGGCTCGGACCTGCCATTCTTGACGGCCAATACCACGAACACGTAAATGGCGATGTTCATTGTGAAGGCGTTGCGAACCTTTTGCTTACTCGCGGTTCGCCAACTACCTTTTATATAAATTTTGCACCTTTTGTTCTCGCTCTGCCATCTGAATCGAGCCGTAGCTTCGATACCACACCCTTTGGTATGGATTTTGCCGGACTTTTATGTGAAATTTGGTACAAGCACCACCCGGCCCTCCGGCGTGATGGCAACCTGCCCTTGCCCGCAACTCTGGCGGTCGAATAGCGCTATTCCCTTTCTTGCCCTCTATTGGACGCTTTTACGTCTTTGCCGCTTAGGCTGGGTAGATCTATTGTCCCCCACCGTAAGTCTGCGTGGACGACCTTGAACTCTTGGAGTTCAAGGCTCGGATAGAGCGTGCGCACCCTGCGTACTTTCGCCCCTCCTAAGGCATGCACCGTAGTGCCTGATGCCTTTTTGCGTGCGCACTTTATGCGCCTACGCTTCTATAAATGGTTTAATACCGTGCTCCACTAAGATAAATTTTGATTGCCCAACAATATAGAGAGAGAGAGACATGCAATGGAATTCGCGCTCGAGACAATGGATATCAACCTATGGTGCACCTTGTACTTTATTTTCGCTTTGTTCTCATGCAAATAATTTTGAAAATGGAATACGGACCTTAATAACTACGCGAAACTGACGGAACGTACCGTTTTACCGTATTAATCATCCCCACCTAAATCATTTGGATACAAATTAATTCCCTCCTTAGGTTCTTTCTTCTGGGGTACAATATTTTTCCGTTCTTCCAAATTCCCTTTCACCCTACTCCGTGGCCCCGGTATCGGGTGCGGCGGAAGGTAACATATCTTCTAGTTCTATTGGCGGTTCCTGCCTGATCTGGCTTTCTCCCTCCTCTTCGCCGTTCGGCGGAGAGTTGTGGCTTCTTCCGGAGCTTGAGCCAGACTTCCTGCGTCTTCCGAGACGGTTTCTTGCCCTTCTCCTCTCCGTCCTTCCCTTTGCAAGACGGCACCTCCTTGCTGCTTCGTTGATCAGCAATCGAATGCAGCAGAAGGTGGTGATGGCGGAGATTACGGTGAAGATCAGGATTGTCGTGGCTACCGGATCCTTCCTCAAGATTCTTGCAAAGCGGGCGAGGGTTTCCCATCCGCCCTGGGGCGGTTCGGCGACGTCCCTCTCCGCTTTTTCTGGGATGTCCCAGATCGAGGCGGCGGCACGGGTCTCCTTCTGAGCGTCCAGAGCATAGGACAGCCCATACAACAACCCTTCGAGGTCGTTGACGTCCTGCTGGGTCATCTCCCCTTGCTGCTCGAGGGTCTCCGTCAGGATGCGGATCTGCTCCACATCTTGGAACAATTCATCGCTCTCCAGGTACTCGATGAGTGCCTGGGTCCCGGCCGCTGAACCTGCTCCTCCCGCTATGCCCGTGGCGATCTTGAGGTACCTAGCCACCTTGGGATGGCTTCTTCGCAAATAGGCAAAAGCCCGGTGTACTTTCGGGATTCGAAAAATTCCTGCCCTTCCAAAGACCGCCGCGATGCGCATTGTCTTGCCTGCCAGTTTCGGTAGGAGCTTTTGCGCTCCTTTGATCAGGATCTTGGCCGGATTGGCTTCCGACTCTTCGGAGTATAGTACAACTCCTACAAACACCGCCAGGACCATCGCTGCCAAAGCGTACCTCTTGTTCATCATCTTTTCTTCGTTGACGTTTCGAGCTAATGAAGTCGAATGAACTAGATTTCAAGTCCTGGCTGTATTTATAGTGTTTCTTCTAACTCCGGAATTTCCCCCTCCCTTGTTGCTTCCAGGGGGAAAATATTGTGTATGCTTCGAGTGATGAGTAATGGCGTTCCTCTTTTGATTCTGCCTTCCGTATCTCGCGGGGGGAGTGCTAAAATGACGGATCGGATTTTATTATCTCTTCCCATTTTCACTTCTGCTACTCTCGCCACCGGCCACTGATTACGTTTCATCTTTTCTTTCTCGAGCAACACCAGATCTCCTTGTTTGACATCTGGCTTCTTTTCTTGCCACTTGCTTCTTTGTTGTTGTTGTAGAAGATATCGACTCGACCAAGCTCGCCAGAACTGATTTACTACTGCTTTACGATGTTTCCATCTCTCTCGTAAATCGTTGGGTTGTTGCAATTCAGTCTTGTCAAACCGGTCTGGCCATGGGCGTATTTTCCTTCCTAATACTAACAAGGAAGGTGTTATTACGCCGAATGACTCCGTCGATTCCTCGTGTAATGGTCGGTCGTTTACCTGACCCTCGATTTCCTTGCAAATTGTGGTCATTTCTATGTATGTTAGCAATGCGTTTTTCACTACTTTCATTAGTGGTGACTTTACCGCCTTCACCATCCGTTCCCATATACCTCCGGTGTGCGGTGCCAGTTCCGTCGAATATCTCCAATCAAATTCATACTTTTCCGTGAGAATTGTCATGGATTTGTTCGCATGCTCCAATGTTTCTTTTATCTCTTTTTCTGCTCTCTTAAAGGTTTTGGCGTTGTCGGAGTACATACACTTGGGCATGCCCCTTGTGTTGATCATCCTCTTGAAAGCCATTAGGAATTGTTCTGTATGGTTCGACAGTACCACTTCCACATGTATGGCTCGTGTCGTAAGACACGTGAAGATGACTATATACCCCGGGATGGTCGTTTCGCGCCTTGCCTTGAGATCTTTTCTTAATTGAATTGCCGCAGTATAGTCAACGCCGACGTGCGTGAACGGTGGTTCTTGGTTCACTCTTCCCTCCGGTAAATTAGCCATGATCTGAGTGGCTCGCCTCACGTTCTGTTTGTTGCATGCATGACATCGATGGATCGCCGATCTTGCCAATTGTCTTCCGGCTTCTATCCAATATTGCTGCCGCAAATGGAAATGTATCCAATCGATGCCGGCATGTTGATTGTTCACGTGGGCTCTTTCCGTGAGCATTTTGCTTAACTGATGTTGCTTGGGAAGTATGATGGGATGTTTTTGGGAGTATGGGAGAGCTGATTGTTGAAGTCGGCCTCCCACTCTCAGGATCCCTTCCTTATCCAAAAAGGGGTTAAGACTGCCTAATCTTTTACCTCCTTTTATGGTTTGTTTGGTTTGCAGCAGGTTTATTTCCTTCCCGTAGTACTTTTCTTGCGCGGCTTTTATCCAATAATTCAATGCCCTCGCGTAATGCGCTCGGGTCGGGTTTTCCTGCATGCGCCGTCGGTCGTCTTTACTGCTTCTCCATTTTTCCACGCACATATATAGCGTCGCGGTGTGTCTCATTAATTGGTCATATGATGAGAAATAGTGGTCCAGGTCGACTCGTTTATCCGTACCTCCTTTTAGCGGTCGGGTCAACGAGACATAGGTGAAGATATTCTGTTTTCGTACTCCTTCCTTCGGATCGATCTTGCTGAAATCTACCTTCGGAAGTTCCCATTTCTCCCTAGGGAGCGTAAGGAACTTCGGACCCTTTAACCACAATTCCGCTTTTAACCCTTCTACGTTACACCCCCGACTCGCAATGTCGGCCGGGTTTTCCTTAGTAGAGATGTATTGAAAGGGTAATTTCACATTTTGTATCTTTTCAACTCTATTGCCGACGAATGGTGTCAGGTGGTTGGGATTTTTCGTTAACCACCATAGTGTGACCTCGCTGTCCGACCAGCAATGAATTTGTTCCTTCGTGATGGTGAGTTCCGTCATCAAGAAAGTCGCCAACTCGCTTACTAACAATGCCGCTTTCAGCTCCAGATTGGGGACGCTTATTTCCTTCATGGGAGCTATTTTTGATCGGGCCATTAGCAGTTTTGAAGTATATGTCCTCTTCTTCGTGTCCGGCGTTCTTACGAACACCACTGCTCCAAATCCCGTCTTTTGGCTCGCATCCCCAAATATGTGGTATTCCGAACTTGGGGAATTTTCCACAAATCGGGGAAACTCGAGCTCCTCTAGACATTGAATTTGTTCGACCCAAGCTTCCCAATCGGATAGCATCTTTCCCTCCAATTTGTCTTTCCAGCCCAATTTCTCTTGAAATGTTGTCTTCATTATCTTTCTCGCGATTAGTACAAATGGGGAAATTAGACCCAATGGATCATAGAGTTTGGCTAACAGACTTGCGACGCTCGTCTTCGTGTTTTTGTTTTCTTCTTTCAAGCGCCCATGTTGGTTGAAAACGATAACATCTTTGCCTGGATGCCATCGCACTCCCAGTGTGGAAGTTTCGGCGCTGATTTCTTCTTCTGTTGGAGAGCGCGAGTAAAGCGCTTCGGTTGGAGCTCTTTCCTCCTCCGGTATACTCCTTAGAATAGTGGGGTCGTTGGTCGCCCATTTTCTTACGAAGAAGTGGCCTGCTTGTAATACCTTCTTTATTCCGTGGTACAACTCCTTTGTTTCTTCTCTCGTGGCTCCCCCCGTAGTCACGTCATCCACGTACGTGTTGTTCTTTATGATCTCGCACACCTTCTTTTCCAGCTTCGTGCAGGTGTTGGACTCCACCTTCCTTTGTACTATTTTTTGTAAACACGTTAGCGCTTGGAATGGAGAGTCTGTTGCTCCGAAGATGAGAGTCGTAAATCTAAAGATATCGGGGGGGTTGCCATCACCCTTATTACTGGGCCAAAGGAAACGCAGAAAATCACGATCTTCTTCGCGTACGTCAATGTTGAGAAACATTTTGCTGATATCTCCCACCAAAGCGTACTTTCTCAGCCGAAACCTGAGCTCTATCGCTACAATGTTTAACTGCAACGGGGGACCGGGATATAGACAGTTATTAAGCGATTTTCCCGTCGCCGTCTTGGCGGATGCGTCGAACACGATCCGACACTTCGTCGTGACGCGGGTCATATCATAAACTGCTCTATGTGGAAGATAATAAACATCCTTTGTTTTGTCCGGCTGCCTATCACTCACCTTTTCCACTACCCCTGAATCGAAAAACTCTTGCATTGATTTTTTATAAGCTCTACCAAGTTCTGGATTTCGTTCTAGCTGTTTCACCCTTTGATCAAGCCGTGACTTGACTCCATGGTAATTGTTCTTTAATTCCGGATCCTCTCTCCAGAGTAATCCGGTCTGAAATCTTGATGTTTTTTCATTTAACTTTAATACATTTTCGATCAATTCTACCGCCCTCATCTCATCTCTCGTGAGTTCCTTCGATGAATTGTCGAATGGAAATTCTTCTAGTTTCCATTGTTGTTCTAATGCCTTCGCTATTCTTTCAGTACTGGTAATTAGGCATGTCGGTTCTTCTGTTTCCCGACTGTCCCTAGTCCAGTCTGTCCCACAGGGTATATGTCCCCATGGGGTCTTTAGTAAAACGAACGTATCTGAAACGCGGATCGCTACTTGCTGAATCATTCGCCAGTACTCGCCTATTCCTACCAGGATATCAACGTCGCACGGCGGTCGCGGAAATTTCTCGTTCAATTTATACTGTTGTTTTATATGCGTCGGCAAATCTAAACTTTCCAGAGAGAGAATGTGCGGAGTCGTAAAAGCATTAAATTTAATTACCCTATTGCGGGCATCTAGCGTGATACTGACTTTGTCCGCCGTACACTCTCTCGTAGTTTTTAATGACTTAATAGCTAATTCAATCTCTCTCTCTACAATTGGGCAATGAAGGTATGAACTTGCGCTTACCGTAATAAACGAGTGAGAGGAAGCAGAATCCATTAGTATCCGAATTGGTTTTGATTTTGCATGTGGCCTGTAACAAATAACGGGTAGTATTCGCCCTCCCGTTTCAATCGGGTTACTCATATAACACTGTACAATTTCTTCGACTTGATCATGTAATTCGGGCTCTCCGATCTGGCACACCATATCCGACTGAGAGAGACCCGTAGCCTGTCATTGCGGTTTATCCACCCTTTCCTCTGGCTTCGCCTTTTTGGGTTTCTTTTTGTAATTCTTGATATGTAGGCTTTTGTGGTGCGGAAACGTGCATTTATCCACTCCACACTTCTCGCTCCTACATTCCTTGGTCTTGTGGTTGTCCCTTAGGCAGTTCATGCACACCCCCGCTTTCCTCGCGATGGCGCATGCCTTTTCCGGTGTTGGTTTCTCCTTGCACCGTGTACTGGAATGCTCAGCCGCACAGAATATACACTTTGGTTTATATTTTGTCGGCTCTTCACGTTTCCTGGCTTGTTCGGCTGCTTCTGGGACTGTCAGAAAATTTTCCAAGGAGGTTTTTGGTTTCCCTCCCCCATTCTCTCGATTCTCCCGATTCTCCCCCGATTTGTTCGCTTCGGTCCGACTCTTTTGTTGTTTGACAATACTCGGGTTTGTTGTCAACGTGTCGCGGAACCTTTCCACATACTTTCCGAGGAACTCTATCAAGAGTTCGAATCGTTTCTTCTCGGGAACCGGTTCTCCGCTCCGATCCTCGTACCTGTCGCACCAAGTGTCCCATTCCAACAAGCATCTTTGCGATAGCTTGTCCTCGATCATCATCGTACTCGTCATCGAATACTTTACCGATTGCGGCTCGTAGTCCCGCATGAGGTAGAACATTTGGCCGGCCAAGTCCACAAATCCTTGTAATTGCCCCAGATCTTGTTCGCTTACCTGGGGGTGGTCCTTCACTTGACGTGCCATTTCGATCACCACTTTTCTTGGCTTTCCAAACCTTGTGACCAATGCCTTCTTTACAAGTTCGTACGACGATTCTTCGAAGCGGAACTTTTGCAAAGCCCTTAGCGGTGGTCCCTTTAATGATAGTGAGAGTCGATTGAATTTTATGATAGTCGGGATGGTGGGATTGTTGTCGACCAGTGCCGTGAACTGTTGCCAAAACGAGTCCCAATTGGCTACGGTTCCGTCAAACACGGGTAGCTTTTCTCTAGCTGCCATGTTTGCGTTTTCTCCAGCCAGCGCCTGGACCAACGTGGCCATCGACATTGATGATTCTGCTGGTTGCGGATTCCTGTTCGCTCTTCTTTCTCCCTCCGAGTCACTATCGGATTCCGCTACCCTTTGTTTTTGCTTTCTTCTCGTTCCCCCGTGTTCCTCAGTACGGTTCGGGGTTGGATTCTGTCTCAACGGAGTGCTTTGTGCTGCGACGGTTCCAAGGGTCCGGTTTAATTCATCAACTTTTGCTCTCATAGTTACCAGTTCTTCCTCCATCCTGTCTCTGGTTCTGGCATCTTTTTCTTTCTCCGTTTCCTTGAGATCAAAATCTTTGTATAGAATCGGTATGCGGTTCTTTGTCGCTTCTAGAAACCTTTGCACGTCCACCAAAACATTCTCCTGTTTTGTGTAGACCGCTCTTCGGTTCTTCTCATCTTCCGCTACCGCATCGGCATCTTGCAATTTTCTCCGGATCACACATGTGTATGCCGTTTCTTTCCAAATTTCTCGTGCTGCTCTCGAGTACACTTCTTTTAGTTTTTCCGTGTATAGATTCAGTTCTTCTGATCCTAAATCTAACATCTGTTGCAGCCTGACCTTTGCTGCGGTAATGTTCTTTCTCACTTGGCTTCTTGTCGTAAGCCAATTTTTGTTTGTGTAATCTGGGTTATTCTCATTTAGGGTTTTCGTCAATGATTTCAGTCTCTCGACCGGCGCTATCGTTGCGTCGATCTTGATGAGCTCCGTCACTGGTATCTCATGGAGGATATCCTTTTCGGATATTCCCTCCATGTTTCGACTTTTTTCACTTCGTTTGCTCAGTCGTTCGAATGCTCGCACTAACCTTTCGGTTGCCACGCGGATTTACTTGAATAAATTTTCACACGGCACCGGGAACTTTTATCGTTCTTCTCGGATGCTCATGCACCATATAATGGTTTCGTGGACTCTACCTACGAACCAGGATGCTGAAAAATAAGATACGGCGGAAGTCGCTCGCCGTCTAATCCCGAACTCGATTCGTCGATTCGGATCGCGATCGAACTCGTCGTTTGATGAAATAAAACCAGGAGGTTTGTGTTACTCAACCACCAAGCTTTATTGGACTAACTTTCATTCCAGAATACAATGTAACATGTAAACACGCAGTATCACATATAGCGTTCATCGACCCGCTTCGCATCCGGCGAAGCGGACTCAGCATTTTAATATATTGCGTAAGCACTTTAAATTCTTTCTTTACCTCCACCGTATCGTGTCGGCGAGGTAGGGCGTAGCTCGTAGAGTTTCTCCTGACAATTGCGGTTGCGTGAGTGCAGCCACAGCGCTGGTTGCTTGTGGATGCCGATTGTTCTTTTCTCTCTTCACATGCATGCGTCATTACTTTTTATGATTATTGCTTTGGTGGAGAGAACGTTTTATGCTTTTTTCATACCGTATGTTTTACTATGTTTATTTACATCGTACTTTATACCATATGTTTGCATTTGTTTATTTACACGAAATTACTTATTACCTAAATCTGAAAATTGTTACGTCTGTCTCTTTTGCCATAGGGTTGCCACGGTGAACCTCGATTAAAAACTTCACA
>CACRXK020012818.1:431-14670 GCA_902702795.2 Paramuricea clavata
TATATATATATATATATATATATATATATATATATATATATATATATATATATATATATATATATATATATATATATATATATATATATAATCACTAACTGTTCCTCGGTATTCAGCGGAAACAGAGTTATCAAAGTATGCGTGGAAACTCAAGAAAAGCGGGAAGCAATACAACATCAAGTGGAGCATACTAAAGCGTGCCCGTGCGTATACGGCTGGTGCAGCAAGATGCAATCTGTGCCCTGAAGAGAAGGTTTGCTTACTGGAAGCTGACAAAAGCAGGATATTGAATAAACGCTCAGAAATATTCGCGAAATGCTGTCATAGCCGAAATAGTTTTAGCGCGCGCAAATTTGAACGCACGCGAGATGCGTCAGCAAACCGTTAGTTTAGAGCACGTCATTGAATCAACTTCATTCGCCTGAAGATCGCTTCGAAAGAAGCGTGAAACACAGTGTAGCGACAAATATATTTTAAGATTAAAGAATTATCGCAACTGTCCAATAGGTTCCTGTCCAATATCGTAAAATATTGGATCGGCACGTGACCCTCTCAACGATTGGCTGATTGGTAAGTGCGCGTGAGTGTATTATATATTATATATATATATATATATATATATATATATATATATATATATATATATATATATATATATATATATATATATATATATATATATATATATATTGAACCGGCTATCGCTCATATTCGACGAGAGTGAGTGGAATAACTGTTTTATTATATACACAAGGTCTGAATTCACAGACTTTGCTTTTCGGATATTTTCTATATTTTTCTATTTTTTTGATGTTTTTTATCTTCGCTCTTTCGGCCGATTATTTTTTCAAAAATATATATATTTTTAACCATTTTAAATTTTAAAAATTCATTTGCTAACCTGTAAACAATTTGTTTATATATTTATATATATATATATGTTCTCCGGATTGTAATTATTTGTTTTGAGCTTACGACTCGGTAGCCTACTTAGAGCCTTCATCAGAAAGATTGATCATTTGAATTTTCGCGCTGTTGTTGACGCTGTTGAAGTCTGTGGGAACGTCTGATTGGTTGATGGATTTTAGTATGTTGGTTGCCATTGGTTACTATCGAATACGGATGATTATTGTTATCATGAGACGGTGTAGGGAAGGAAGTTGAGGGTGGGTTAAAGGTTAATGAAGATGAATTAGGAGATTTGTGTGAGCGTTTCAGTTGTAAGTAAATTGTAGGAATGTCAATGTGACGGTTAAATGTTTGTTTGTCTAAACTATGCCACGCTTCTTTAAACTCACGGGCATGTTTAGTAGTTGCTTGTCATAGGCATCTCGTTTTGAGACCAGTCGAATTTATATCCGTTGTCGTCTGTGTGTTTAGCTGGAAGTGAGCTATGGTCGTGTCTGTTGATTGCGTTCTGGTGTTCTGTTAGTCTTGTTTGCAACTTTTTAGATGTTTGTCCAAGGTACTTATCCGTACAGTTTTTGCACGGGAAGATATAAGTGGCGTTATGTTTATCCGTTATATGTGTCTTGTCTTTGTGTTTAGTGATGTTGGACCCAAGTTTGCATGTTGGTTTGTGTGCAACGTCAATGTTGAAAGGTTGGAGGAGTCTAGCTGCCATTTCTGATATGTATGTAAGGAAGTGTAATTCTCGTTTTTGTTTGGTTAAGTCGGTCCGTGTTAATTTGTTGTTTATGTTGTAGCACCTTATTAATGAAGTCTAAAGGGTAGTCATTTTTGTAAAAACTAGAGTATAAATACTTGCGTTCGTCTTGTTTGGATTGATCAGTGTTACAATGTATGTCAATTGTGTTGAATAGAGTCTTTATGCAACTGACTTTGTGTTGTGTTGTGTTGTGTTGTGTTGTGTTGTGTTGTGTTGTGTTGTGTTGTGTTGTGTTGTGTTGTGTGATTGCTATTGTAATTTAAAGTTTGATCAGTGTGTGTTTCTTGCGATAGGCCACTATTTGTTGTATAATAGTTTCTCATTCCCGCCCGCATGCTTTTTAAGAAAATGGTCTTGTTCGCCATTATTGCCATTATTTCCATTTTTGACCATTATTATAAATTTTGTGATGTCTTCAAAGTGAAATTTAAAAGAAAAAAAAAGAAAAACGTCCCCAAACCAAATGTTTATATAGTTAAAATACTAAATTTCATACCCAAAGTGCCAGATCTTCTCGCATTTATGCGTACACGCTTATTTAATAAATATCCAAACTCTGACAGCTATAAAAAATCTACCGGAAGCAGTGACCGGAAGCCAGGGGAGAAAAACGCGGGACTACCTGGGTACACAATTATTTTACATGTGGAGCGGCCATGTTATGCCGGAAAACAACTTTCAATTGCACTTTAATATTGGTTTTGTGCTGTTTTGCAATGCTGAACTACAGCGTGTATTGCAAAACAGCACGACGAATTCTTGTTCAGTGGAACATTGGGCAAGCAGAACCTTCGGATGTAACTTTTCGCGGGGTTTTCTCGACCAACGTTTTCCCGCAAATACCAGGGCCAAACCGGGAGCTCGATCAGACTTATGTCGGGTAAAGTAAAGAAAAACTCGATCCTGTCGACTCTGATATGCGAATAGCAGATGTAGCTTCGTTGTTTGGACCATATGTGAAATTTGTGACGGAGGAAATAGGTGGCGGCGTTGAACCAGTGGCAGGTATAAATGTTTTATACTTTTAATAGTACTATAATTTTTTGATAGTACTATGAGTATAAATGTGTATTTTGTATATTTACTTTAATAGTTTATAGAGTGTCTTTTTGGCTAAATTTTTATTAGATTGCACCGCCGGAAATTTAATTTTTTTGGATTAAGTGAGAATATTAATGTGAATTTTTCCCCTCCCCCCCACCCCCGCCTCTGAATTTTTGCCCCAAATCAGATATAAGATATTGATGAAAGTATATTTCTATATCCAGGTCCAAATGCTTTCCATATGCTCATGAATAGTGCTAGATCCTTACAAGCACTTTCACTGCCAATCCGAATCTCACATGTTACAAACCAGAAGCAAAAACTTCACAATGATGTTATAGAATTTTTCAAAAGACGACAACTGCAATGGAAACAAAGTGATGTAGCTGGCGTGGGAAATTCTTTTTTGAAAGTGGTGGTTGATACACTGTGGTTTTTGGATGGTCATTACCCATGTTTTATGCAAAAGAAGTCACAAAATTCCTGAATCGTTAAAGCATTTTATACCGGGTATAACACCACGGAAGTTTGCAAGCACAGAAAGCGAAACCTGCAAAATCTGTCTGAAATTACGCTTCGCGAGTTCTCCAATCGTCTATTTACACGCTTGCAAGATACCTTCTGGGAAGGAAGTGGTTGGAAAGATTTCAAATCAGATACAAAATCTCTCGCTACCTCAATGTCCGATTATGCTAATTACTTAAAGGAACAGAATAAGAAAACAAAACATTTCCAGTCCTTAACAGAACCTGTGCGTTCAATTGCTGATAACCTAGATTTCCGATTTCTCCCACAGTGTGAAGCTATTCCCTCTCTTTTAATTGAACTGGAATCACTTCTACGTGAGAAAGATAATTTTCTGTTTATAGTGTTGGAGGATGTGTGCCCTACTGACCCTCGTCGGAAGTACGACTATCTACAAGCACTAAAGTCATGTGGTCTTGCTGTGAAGGCTGCCATGCTTACATACAGGCTTAGTAACAACATTGGGAACACTAACTGTGTCTGGAAAGTTCCTGGACAAGATCCCGATTCCTTATGCCAAAGCCAGCAAACAATTGAAATCGTCAAGAAGCAAATTCCTACGTTTCACACAAGAGCAATGCGACAATCACTGATGCAGAAATATGGAAGAGTTGCTCCAAATAAAAAGCCAGCTGTTCTGCGTAGCCTCTACCGGGTCTTAACAGATGACAGTTCTGCTGCTACCAATGAACACACAGCAGAAATTGATGAAAGAGTCAGACTTATTCTGGATATGGAAGATCCCGATGTTGTTCTTGACTTGAGAGCTTTAAATACGGGAATGACGTCTTCTGGGATAAATGCAAAAAGTTTTTGGAAGAAGAAGTGGGAACACCTGTTGATGACAGACGCTATGACCAAGGGGTGCACCTTGCTCGAGCAATATCAGCAAGAGATCTCATTGAGCAAGTGAAAACCAGATGCCCAGAAGGTACCAAAATACCTTCTGAACCTTGGCTTCGGCTTCAATTTTGGCCAAAGTCAAAGCATGCTCACTCAAAGATCCATTACACGGGAAAGTTGAAAGTCAAATTCATGGTTCAGGCACGACAATTCCGAAAAAGTCACCCCGGCGCTCACTATGCTGCTGCCATTTTCAGATCCCAGCGTGAGTTGGCTGTGAAGTTCAGGTCATTCAACAACTTCTCGTGCGTGGACGATAAACACCGCGTAAAAGTTGGGGAACCAGGATTTCCTGTTGCTGCGGCAGAGAGAGGACGCCGAGTTCTTGTGAGCCTTAATAGTTCGTTCCAAGTTGGTGATCACGATTTTACTCAACATAGTATTGTTCCTTCAGTCTGCTTCCTGGTAGATATTCCTGAAACTGTTGAGTCATCATGGTACGTCAAGTCGCAGTAGGCTTAAAGGAAGGTGCTTTTGAGAGGGTCCTGAAGGGGGGGTCCCAATCCCATTTCCCACCTGAAATTTTGGCAAAATCCCAGTCCCAGTTGGATTTTTATTAGAAATCCCAGTCCGAGTTATTGAAATCCCAGTCAATAAAAAACCCTTTATTCATCGGTAGAATAAACAGTTTTAAGACCTTTTAAGCCACTGTGCGTGCAAGTGGCGGACACTTCATGAAACAGTGGGGGGCTCGTGCCGAAGGCACGGAAAATTTTTAAATTTGAATCCCGGAAATGGCATTTGTAGCATTCTGAGACACGCATAATCAGAAAACCCAGAATTCCGGGCGCCAGAGTATGCCTGTTCGCAGATAGTGCTGTGAATAATATAGTTAACAACAAAAATCATGACCAAAGACACCAAAAACGGATCAAATTTGTATTTTAAAATACTTAAAACGTGGAAAAATTGGGAATCGACTCGCATTACCCAATACCATTCCCATTTTTGAGGATTTCATTTCCCATTCCCAGTGGCTAAATCCCAGTCCCAGCAACCCAAATCCCATTTTCCCAGTCTAAAAATAGATCAATCCCAGTTCCCATTTTATCCCTTCAGGGCCCTCTTTTGAGCCATCCAGTCCTGCACGACACTGCACAGTGCTTGGTAATATCCTGTCATCAAGAAATCTGCAAACCAAACCCATCTTGTTTCTCTACAGTGACGGTGGGCCAGATCACAGGCTCACATATATGTCGGTACAGACGTCATTAATTAATGTCATTATTCTTCAAATATGACTTGGATTTCTTGTGCGTCGCTCGTGCAGCACCATGCATTTCACTCATGGAGAAATCCCGTAGAGCGCATCATGCCGTTGCTTAACATTGGGCTGCAATCGATTGGTCTGACGAGGAAGCAAATTGATGACGAGTTCGAAGCAGCCGTGGCCAAATGCAAGAATATGAAACAACTTCGAGCAGCAGCAGAGAAGAATCCTACCATCAAAGATGGCATCCTTGATAGTATTGCTCCTATGAAATTACTCATGTCAAGTGTCTTCCACAGACTGTCGTTGAAAGAAAAAAAGGTCGAATCCTTCGCAATAGCCACCACAGCCGAAATTGAAGAGTTTTTGTCAAGCATAAAGTCAGTACACGAGTCGGTTACGGCAGATGTCAAGTGGATCAAAGCAGTACTACCTGAGTACCCGAAGATCAAAGCGTTCATTTAGCATTGCTGCCAGTTGAAGCACTACTCTTTCTGCATCAAAAAGTGTGGAGAAACTGATTGCAGAATATTTAAGCCAACTAGCCTTCCTTCTGATGTCTTTGAAGAAATCAAGTTCCATCACGATCCAGTCACAAACGATGGCGGACACTACAAGCCATTTGAGGTAGTTTATGGCAAAACGACAAGTGAAAAACATCGCTCTACACTTCAGAAACGTCCTGCAAGAATCAAAACGTTGCCTTTCGTTTCTAGTGTCCAGAATCCACGAAACACCAACATGATGATTCAATGCGAAGAATGTGAGATGTGGCGCTTGGTCTACTCAATGTGCAAGTTAACAGCTGTTGAACGTTTACAGCTGGACAATGCCCTTTCCGACTATACCTACACATGTGGTGCGACCTTATCAGATCTTGACCTTAACGGCCGCTTAGCTGATGTATGCATCAGAGATATACAATGCTATGATCCTTTAGAGAAACTTTATTTTTCCATGAACAAGGATCCCATTTGTATTTATTGTTGTGGATCTGCGAATCTCGTGACGAAAGAAGGTTGTTATCCTCAGTGTAATAACTGCGACTCCAAACCATCTGTACAGAAGCGCATGTAAACTTTCTATACGTACATATGTACAGTGTCGCATGTTGCCTAGAAATGTTCATCCATAAATAACAGTTGTCCTTAAGTAACAGTTGTCCAGTTCCTACTCCTCCTTCAACACCGATGGAAACGAAAGGACAAAAGTCATCCACGATCCGTGCTCTATATTTCAATGATCCTGTTGTCACCTCCCCTTCAACATCAGTTGTCAGGAACGAAACGGACACAAACATGACACTAACTGATTCTGAACAGATTGTGAACATTTGCAGTAGCAGTGAGGATGATACATCAGATAGTGATGTCACAACAGATAGTGACGACGATTATATTTGCTCAGAATTAGACAACAGTGCTGAGTCTGACGAGGAAGAACTAAAAAATGAAAGAAAATTTATTGTGTTTGAAAGTATGCTTGATCAGCTATTTATCAACTGTAACACGTGTGGTTCTCTATGTGAGATTGAAAAGTCTAACACTGGTAGCATGGTAGTAATCAAAGCAACATGTTGTAACAACCATACCTTTCACTGGAGATCACAACCAGAGATAGATAACAAGCCAGCTGGTAACATTTTGATTCCTGCTGCAACTGTCATTACTGGGGGATCCTATGAATCTATGAAACAATTTTCTAATGCGCTTAATTTAAACTTTGTTAATAAAGACCAGTTTTAGGATGTGCAGGTTAAGATTGTTTTCCCAGTCATCAACAATGCCTATGAAAAACAACGGAAGGATGTAATTGAAACACTCAAAAAGGAGAATACTGAAGTCAATTTATGCGGTGATGGTCGATCTGATAGTCCTAGTCACAGTGCTAAATAAGGTACATGCACATTGATGGACGAAGATTCAGGGAAGATTATATATAGATTTCTCCCTTGTGCAAGTCTCGGAAGTGTCTTCCTCTAATGCAATGGAAAATGAAGGCTGTCAAAGGTCACTCAAAAAGTCATTGACCAAAATGTCCATATAAGATCTTTATCAACTGATCGTCATACCCAGATCACATCGGAGATGAGGAAGAAATACCCCTCCATAATTCATCAGTACGATGTGTGGCATCTGTCGAAGTGGATTAAAAAAAAATTGGGGAATAAAGTTAAGACAAAGAGCAATGAATCACTTCTTAAATGGATCCAATCCGTGTCCAATCATCTGTGGTGGTGTTCACAGACTTGTGGTGGTAATGCTGAAGTTTTACTTGAGAAATGGGTCTCCATCTTGAATCATGTGGTTAACAAGCACAGATGGAAGAATGGCAAGCGTTTTCGAAAGTGTGGACATCGGCGTCTCTCTAGAAGAAAGGAAAGGAAGACAAAATGGTTAGAGGATGGGTCTGCAGCATACGTAGCACTAGAATCTGTGGTTCTCAATAAAAAAACGTTTAAAAGATATTCATCATACAGGCGACCTTGAAGTCTACCATTCACTAATGTTGAAGTACATTCCCAAACGTCGTCATTTTTCATACAAAGGCATGTTGGCCAGGACCCAATTGGCAGTGATGGACCACAACTTCAACACTGGCAGGAAGCAAGCAACAGTTAGAAAGGGAAGCAAGAAAGGAGAAAAGAGGTATAAGTTAATTTTCCCAAAAGGCAGAAAGAGATGGGTTGCAAAACCAGTTAAGGCCAGTAAGTCCTTTTCCTTTATCCAAAACTTGATGGAAGATGTTTTTCCCTCAAGTATGACAAGAAAAAACCCTATAAATCTGCCTGCCAATATTCCAAAGAACATTGCACCCATACCAAGGCCATGCAAAGAAGAGATTATAACGGCACACAGATCACGAATGGGAAAGAAACCATAAGCTGTTTCCTGAAGCGTGTTGAAATGAGTAGGTAAACCCAGTGGTGGACACTGGGGGTGGGGGCGAAAACCTTTAAATTATACCTGAATAACACTGTTTACGTAAGAGAGCTGCAACTTTTTTCCAACCATGGAAACATTTATCACTACATACAGTATTGCATGAAATTTAGGGCAAGAATGTTGAAAGAACTAAGATTTCCGGCTACTAAATGTGGTCATATGTTGTAACTTAATCCCCCCGCCCCCCATTTTTTTCCAAAGTGTCCTCCACTGGGTCGAGCCGCAATGTCCTACTTTGTTATTTTACTCTGTCTACTGTTATGCCAATTTACACATCACAGAGAAGTGTAGGAGAAGCATTAATGTGCTAAGCAGACTATATATGCATATTCTCTTGTAAACCCATTTAGCTGGCATGTGCTCTACTTTGTTATTTTACTTTGTCTAATACAAGGCAATTTTACTAAATGAGGAGCATTGGGTGACAATGAGTTAACCAGACTTCCTGCTCATGTCTCTGGTGAAACCATTTAGCCATGATGCACCCTACTTTGATATTTTACTCTATCTAATGCCAGAATATTTAACATTATAAGGAGAATTGTTGGGAACTGTGATTGTTTTAATTAAACTAGATTAATTATCTAGACCCAATGCCTAAGATAAGGAGACAACTAATTGGATAAAGTTTCCCGAAGAATGAAGCAGACTCTTTGTTCTTAAATAGTTAAAAAAATAACACTTTTAAATGGAGGGGAACAAGATAGTTGTAAATATTACATAATGTATTATAAATAGTTGTAATTAGAAATTATTACTTGACAAAACAAAACAAGCAGATTACTGTAGGTTGAAAATAATGTTAATAATATAGTAAGCCAAATAGCACTATTACAACAATATATAGAAAGTAAGAAATGAAAACCCCTATCACATATTTAATTACTCATCTGCAAATTTAAAACCCTCAAAAACAAAGTCCTCTTCTAAACCTGGTGGTGGGAAGTGTGCTCGAATACAACTAACTGCACAAGATGGCAAGGGGACCCTTATCTCTTTGCCTAATATATCCCAACGCCACCTAACAAACTGCCTGTAAGCAACATGTCTTCGTTTTTTGTGCTCAGGCCCTTCATGTGCTTTTATGCTATAATGTTGTCTATAATCGCTCCAAGCAACTCGCAAGACCCAATAATTCAGACATAAGTACTGAAATGCAGGGTTATCAGTAATACATTCTGGGACGGGTATCTCCTCAATTTGTGCTGCTTCTTGGTTTATGGAAACACAAGCTGGGATCTCTTGGCAGCAAATACTTTCCTCTTCCCTATCCATTATTTGGCAGTGAGTACAAAGGCACCTACATGTATAAAGCCAAGTTCCAATTTAATCACAAGTTAATTTTGGCTAAACCAAGTTAATTTGGGCTAAAGCATATAGCAGTTGAATTTATGATTTTCAGTCATGTTTGATTCATTGAAAACTATAATAATTATAAGTACAAACATAATAAATAATAATGCCGCCATATTAATGTACAAACAATTAAAGCACTAATAACCCTAGTTGTGCATGTTGCTGAAAAAGCTTAACCTACATATCTACAACATAAATAATAGAAGCAAATTTAGCAAATAATTACCAGTTCGTGTCCTGAAGTCTGGGGGTTTTGTAAGAATTTGACGAAGATTCCGAAGCCATTTCTTCCGAATCTTCATGGTCACCGCTCGAGTCTGTTTCAACCGGTTCAAACGCGTAAGGTTGAATCATGTTTACGTCTCTTTCGACGTTCATATCTTCGCTATAACTCGATCCACTGCTTCCAGAACCATCGCTCGAAGATTCGTTTGAGTAATCAATATCCATTTCTCTTGATACAGTATTTCTCTTAAATTTATAAATACTATTTCGTCTTTGCTTACATGTATATCAGAAAATTAAAGTACTAAAGCCTGTCTGCCGTGGAAAGCCAACCGCGCAATGACGTCACAAGGTAAAACCGCTGCGTGATCGCAGCTTCGCTTGGATGTACAAAATGGCTGCTGCGTTATATGTAAATTTTAGCACATTCATCGCTTTATTTCTCGACTTGGTTATAACTTGGACATGTGGGAGTTTGTGTGAGAGGTAAGCATTATATGATCTTTCATATCAGCCTAAGTTGTTCTGAACTCTGACTTCCCCTTTAAGCTGCACAGCTTCCCCATTGACGAGTAAAATCGTCTGGCGTTAGACAAGTGAAAAATAATAAGTAGGGCGCATTGCATAGGGGTTATACTCAAACACTTTCATGATGGTCATGGCACTATAATAGGCCCTTTCAAGGTTTATTCCGCCATATTGCCGGGGGTGCAAAACATTGGGGCGAGCGCGAGGCCAAGCCATGGCTGCCATATATTTTACTAATGAGGGAGCGATAATTTTGTGTGGACATTTTGTTGATTTTCTCATGCTATATTAAAAGATAGTCCGAATTTTTGTATTCTGGCTGATTTAATTTGTGTGTATTTTTAAACTACTGGTAAAGATTTCAATGGAATCTGATTGAGGGAAATCCGTGAATATGCTGATTTCTTCGACACCTTTCGGCGAGCTGTTTACAGTGGATTCACGACGACGAAATGCCGAAAACAGAGCTTTTACGTCTCTGTTGTTTAAACAAAACAACATTACAAAAGAATCATGATTAAAAACAAGACAACAAAGCCGTCGGAAAGAAGAAAGACGTCTAGGTGCGAGAGTGTAACCTGATACCAATGTCAATCTCAGCTTTATATATTACATGGATATAAGAAATAAACTTATAAAAGTAAGCGAATCCAAAGGGTATATATTGAGAGATATTGAGACTGAGTTTCAGTTGTTTATATTTTATGTTCTCATAGGAGACTATACTGCAAATATTCATTTTACTTTGGCTGTTTATGGCTGTTGACACAGTGGGGAAAAGGTTGAACTTGTGGCAAGAGCATTTAAAGCGTATGAATTGGGTGCTCCAAAGAAATTTACACAGGAACAAATTTTTGATAGCAGTAATTAAGAAGAAATACCAGCAAAGGCTACAAACTAATGATATTATTAAGAGCGATCCTAACACTCGATGAATATTGGAAAGATGACATTCAAACATGGCCACATCTTGATGCAGATGGAATGCTACATTCTATGAGTAAAGGCAGTGGATGTTGAATATATTGGCAAATACAAAGATGAGGGGGCCTACTCATATTGGATCAGTTGATTTGTTGATATAATTCATGTTGCCATATGCCCCATTGACAATACCATGACATTTTTTTGTAAAGCTCAGTAAGTCCATCAAAAAGGATTTGTGATGACTCACATATAAAAGTGTGGATGTATGTCCTTGAACAGCTGGAACAGTTGAGGCATGTAATCATGTACTAGTGGTCCTCTATGTATAAGATCAACTATGCTTACAACAAGCAATATATTTCCCCTGCATGTGTGCCTGTACCCAGGGACGCCGGAACTGGTGGGGGGCAGGAGGGGTAGCCGCCCCCGTTGCCCTTTACCAGGAGGGGCAAGGGGAGCAAAGGTGCCTTTTCAATTTAAAGGATTGCCCTGGCGAAATAGCGAATTGTCAGAAATGTTAGTGCAATTATTTTACGAATTTGCTTCAGAAAACGCAAGAAATGCAGTCATTGAGCTTCAAGAATAGCACAATCGCCTGGCGGAGAACCACCTCACACCCCTATCATCCAATAATTAGAAAACAAGATTAGGCGAAGTTCAACTCCCGATGTTTTTCAAACATCTCGTAGTATATATCAATTCAAAAGTGCCCTGGCCTTTCACAAAATCTGCCGCCCTTGCCTTCACATCGTTCCGGCGTCCCTGCCTGTACCAGTGTTTCCCAAGGATGGAACAAAGGAACATGAAAAGAAGCAAATCCAAGCAAGGTTAAAAGTTTAATATTTAGACCAAAATCTTGGTCGCGATTAAACATTGAGGAAAGAAAACCCAGAAAACCTGAGGATTTTTAATTTTTCTCCCCTATGTACAGTTCCATAGACAATATTTACATATTTTTCCTTATATATTAATTTGGGCCTACTAGATACTTTGTCAGTCTTTTTGCTTTAGGCCCTTAGTAAAGGTTTATTGTTAACTGTTAGATTTATAATATATTATTTTATTTTACAGTCAAATCAGAGAGAGAATTTTCAGAGTAATAGAGGAACAATAATATGCAAATAGAATAATATGCAAATAGAATGTTTTCATAAAAAATGCTTCTTAATTTGTTTTTTGAAGATGTATTGAGAGTTTACGTCTTTATTTTTTATTCTAGTGAGTTCCCTACATCAACTCCATTATTAGAGAGAATATGTTTTACATAATTTGTTCTTTTATACCACTTGTGAAGTTTTGATGAGTTTCTTACGGTGGCCGATAAGGGCCACCCCTGCTGCATGGAAACGCGACTGTGCTGCAAGGAAATGCGACTGTGCTGCATGAAAACACGATTGTGCTGCAAGGAAACGCGACTGTGCTGCAAGGAAATGCGACTGTGCTGCATGGAAACACGATTGTGCTGCATGGAAACACGATTGTGCTGCATGGAAACATGACTGTGCTGCATGGAAATGCGATTGTGCTGCATGGAAACACGACTGTGCTTCATGGAAATGCGATTGTGCTGCATGGAAACACGATTGTGCTGCATGGAAACACGATTGTGCTGCATGGAAACACGATTGTGCTGCATGGAAACATGACTGTGCTGCAAGGAAATACGATTGTGCTGCATGGAAACACGACTGTGCTTCATGGAAATGCGATTGTGCTGCATGGAAACACGACTGTGCTGCATGGAAATGCGATTGTGCTGCATGGAAACACGACTGTGCTGCATGGAAATGAGATTGTACTGCATGGAAACACGACTGTGCTGCATGGAAACACGACTGTACTGCAAGGAAATGCGATTGTGTTGCACAGAAATGCACCTGTGCTGCATGGAAATTGACGATCAACCTCGTACCAAGGGTCTCCGCGGTGTTTAAAGGTTCTGGTGCACGAGTTGGGACCTTTAAACATGGGGACCTCTGGGTACGAAGTTGATTGACGATGTCAGTACAAACACAGGTGGCCCAATCTTGCAAGCGTCAGTATAGTAATGTGTATTATAGTAAAATTATGTCATAAAATATAAATTTTAAAATGAAATTGACTTGCCTATTTGATAGTGTGTGTTCTCCTTTTATTTCTCTTTTGTTAGACTAATATTTTTCGAGACTTTGCACTCGATGGACGATGATACTAATATACATACTATATGATGAAGGCAAACTACTTACAATCGTCGATCCGTCTGCACGGCACTTCGAATCTAAAATTCTCCTATTCAAATCGCTTTATTCTCTAAAAAAAGCCAGCATATAGAACAGATGCTGTTCTTTGAAAATACGGAGATACTTCGGCGAGGTGTACAATTTTTGGACCATATTTTTACAATGGAAATCAAAACCCATTTTATATTGAACTTACAAAGACCAACGATTACTACCGCGCATGCCTTGGCAACCAGGCCTCCTTCATCATTGGTATTTACAGGGGGGGAGGTACATTAATTCGAAATATGATCGTTATATAAAAGGATAATTTAATTAAAATATGATATCATATAGACATCATAAATTGTTTTAAATACATTTCGTATTATAATATACATGCTATATACAGTCCGACAATATGTTGTTTCCCATTGAACTTCCTGCTTTTTGGTATTTGCATGCTGCGGGCAGACGGTGTCCTCCTCCCCCCCCCCCCCCCCCCCCCCGCTGTAATGATCAGCGGTAAAGGAGGCCTTGTTACCCAGGCATGCGCGGTAGTAATCGTCGGTCTTTGTAAGTTCAATATAAAATGGGTTTTGATTTACATTGTTAAAATATGGTCCAAGCCTTGTACATCTCGCGTATTTTCGAAGAACGGCATCTGTTCTACATGCTGGCGAATTTTTTTGGAGAATAAAGCGAT